>JAUZST010074204.1:0-2500 GCA_034779995.1 Parotocinclus haroldoi
CAGCCTACTGGGTTAAACCTACACACACACACACACACACACACACACACACACACGTTAAAGGCCTGAGGCATCTGCCATGTGAGCTCCATCATCATAGAGGCCATACATCAGTGTGTCTGTGCCTCCTCTGTGTGGTGGCGGTCATGGTGTGTGTGTGTGTGTGTGTGTGCGCGTGTGTGTGTGTGTGCGTGTGTGTGTGTGTGTGCGCAGGCAGACATTCCGAACAGTAGATTCGCTGCCTAAGTGTTTCCACCTCACTACTTCTCTATTGGAGAGGGACAGAGAGAGAAATAAAGCCGAGGACGAGGGAGGATGGAAATCCAAATAGATCCTGCAGCTGTAACCCAGAAACCGTGTGCTTTGTATTAGCCGCGGCTAAAGCCCCACACTAGCGTGATGTGTCCACAGACTTTTGCCTTCAAACACAATAAATAAAGCAGCACCTGCACTCGTCACGATCCCTTCGCGGCCTGGTGTAGCTCACCTGTGAACAGTTTGGTGATGTTCTTGTTCTGACGGCGGGCGGAGCAGATGAGGAGGAGCCACGGCGGGAGAAGCTCATGGTGTGCAGAGAGGAGCTCACTGATGCTGCGTAGGTTCGAAGGGGTGGGGCTCGGCTCATTCGCGCCTCCCTTCATCCCCTCGTCTACAGAGTCGACGAGCAGGAAGAGGGCCTGGGATGGAGGAGGGCAGCTCAACAACGGCAGCAGCACACACCTGAGAGAAGCAGAGACAGACAACGTTACCGAATTGACTTTAATGGCATTTAGCAGAAAAGCTAAGCCAAGCAGCTGTGGGTTAAGGTTCTTGCTCAGCGTGTGAGCAGCTGTGGCAGCGTGGCGGAGGTGGGATTTGAACCCTGGACCTTCTGGGTCCAGAATCCAGTACCTTAACCTGCTGGGCTGCATCTCTAAAACGTCTCAATGTCACCCAGATGGAACATCTGGCACCCTGGTGGCATCATTAGGAAGCAAGAAGCAGGATGACCTTCTCCGAGCCTTCCAGCTGCTCCTGATTCCTTGCCAGATGCCCTTCCTCCACCCCTTGAGATGATAATGTAACTAGTGCAGTATTAAGATTCTCAAACGCATTTCAATGCCTGTTGGATGAGTAAATACCATGTGCGAGCCGTCTCTGAATGGGCCACGTAAGGAGAGCCTCCAGCAAGGCATAAACTCCTGCTCCTTCTGGCTCCAGATCCTTATTCCCTCCTGTTCTCCACCTTTCGCTGTGCTAGACTCGGGCGTCGAGTCTTTACGGCACACATTCATGCACCAGACCCTTCTTGGACTCCGAGGTGCCGTAATACAGTGTTACTTTGCGACTGTGGGTCCTATGTTACAGCTGGTAAAAAGTTTAAGTTTAAAGTTTAAGCATGAGTTGTCTAGTGGTCGAGCGCCGATGTTTTACTGTAATAGTATAACAACAAAAAAATAATAGTAAGCCATATTTAAATAGCACCTTTCTCATGGCCAAGAAAATAGTTTTCAGCAGAGTTTTATAAAAAGGAGGTTCACGAATAGACCGTGATAATCTATTTCATCGTTTTGACGCTTGTGCCCTCAGCCTTGGACAATATCTGGGACAGGTTCTGGGACAGACAGACCCGTATTAGAGGACCTGAGTGTTTGAACGGGGCAGCAGGGGTGCGTTTAAAAAACGCCTGGTGCTCTAGAAACTGAGGTTTGTTACAGTATCCGATTATAGAGTTACCTACCCGACGTACGCCGAGTCTGGAGAGAGGACAGGAGTGAGGACGGGCCGCAAAAAGACTAGAACAAGAGCAAACAAAAATGTCTGGAGCAGACGAGAGAGAGATATTCTGGGATTGTAGTTACAAGGTTCCACCTCATCCCAGATTGACAGAGGACTCAGCTGGGACCAGGGAGGAGACTAAAAGTCTGGGCAACAGCTCCATGCTGCGGTGTGACCGAAGGCTGTTCTGGTTTGATGCTTCTGGACGCTTGAGATACGGCTAAAGAATGTAGCCGGTGTCCCAGCTTTCAAGGACGTGCCTGGTTTTATCTCTGCTGACCTTCGGCATCTCGCGGGTTTCCAAAACAAGTCCCAATTCGAAGACCGAAAGGCCATGATCCAGGACTTTATTGGAAGGCTAATACTCTCGCTCTTTCAATGGTTCCGTCATGGCGGGATCGATGGAGAGCTGAAAGCTGACTCAGCAGTCAGCAGGGAGTAATCTTGCTCGCTCCATCCGTCATGCTGTCTCTATCGTGACTCAGTGAAGACGTTCAGGGCGGATCTAAGCCCTCTGCCCATGTCAGACCAATTTACATGCAAATCGACTGAAATTCTGAACCTGGCTTGGTAGGCGGTGGGTCTCAAGACATTCAGGTGTACTTGTAGAACAGCCTGGCTTGCACACCCCTGTGGAGACCTGGGATTGATTCGGTTTTCGTGCCGGAACAAGTCAAGGCATGGTACTGGTGATACAGTCTTGCTTCGCCCACCCGAACGTAAGTTCCACCACGCTTTTTGG
>JAUZST010074204.1:10000-21385 GCA_034779995.1 Parotocinclus haroldoi
GCTATTTTAGAAACCCCCAAAACTGGCATCTCGCTGCGAATCCAACCAGGCGCTACTGGGATTTTCCAACGATGGACCCTTGAAAGGTCTTTCGAAGGTGAAAAGAGTGGAAAGAGTCCATCTGGAACGGTGATATATCTGAGCTCACTTTCGATGCCAGTTCTCTGACCTGCATGGGGGAGGTGCCCTGTGGTATCAGGGCAGAAGCCCTGGAAAACAATGGTTGGGGGGGGAAAGGGAGGGGGGAATTGGTATTCCCTAATAATCCATCCTGCTAAAGGGGGGTATTGGTCTGTAACAAGGTTTGTCCGGGTGGTCCTTGTAGAATTATGGTCCATATGAATGCCAGGACCCCAAGGCTTCCCAGAGAAAGCCCAGAGGTGCCTTAGGGGTGCGGGGAAACACCAGGTACTCTCTAAGGATACCTACACGTCTGGAGAGCGGCGTTGGCAGCAGTACCTCTCACAGTTTAGGGGGTTGAATCGGGACCATTCTGTCGTGTTTAACTTTGTTACACCTTGCAGCACTCTCAAACTAACCAGCTTCTTCTGGCTCTCTTTCTCTGCAGATGACCCAGGAGCAGTATATTTTGGCGTCCCAGCCAAACGCCCTTCAGAGGCCAGGCTGCCCCGCTCCGTACCCGGTGGGCATTTACGGCTGGCGAAAACGATGCCTCTACTTTTTCATCCTTCTCCTTCTTGTCACCATGATCGTGAACCTTGCCCTCACCATCTGGATTCTGAAGGTCATGAACTTCACCGTCGTGAGTAGCTCTCGTCCTTCTTCACGCTCTCTCGCCTCTGTTTCCAGCCCCCTGGCGGATTTCGAGCGGTTACGTAATAGCTTCAGCGTTTCCCCCTGTACGCCCCCCTACTTTTAAGGTACGAGACGCTCAGAATGTTAGATACGGGCTCTGTATGGCACTTGCATACTTCAGAGTTCGGGCAGTTTGGAGGCTTCTAGGCGGAAGCAGAGGCTTGTGGTTCTCAGGGCAGCAGGTGCAGAATCTGGATGGAGGTCAGGGCTTGTAGATGCCAGGACCTCATGTTGGCAGGTGTTGGATTCGTATTACGGGCAGCAGCTTGTAGACCACAGGAAGAGACTGTCGGTTTTAATGGTCTGTGTGAGCGTACAGGGCGAAAGCATCAAGGACTGGAGGATTCTGGGTGGCAAAACAAGCCCAAGGTTTTAGGACTCCTGGATGGAGCTAGAGGTCCTCGAAGTGGCTCAGATGAGAACATGTACTTGTAGATCTCGATGTTCCTTATTGTTGCAGGAAACTTCAAAGGCAACAAAGAGGTATTTTTTGGAGTACCAAAAAATTAGACCGTGCGTCTTTGAAGGTGGCAGCCCAGTGACCTGTCTCACAAACGCTTCCTTTCCTAATATTGCGCTGGCTCTGGCCTCCGCAAAGCCTTCTGAAGCTTCCCTGTGGTCTCCACCAAGACGCTGGGAGCAGACCCTTTAGGCCCACCATGGTGATAATTTGGAGGCCAGGTCAAGGCCTTTGTCTGGTTCCTCGAACCATTCCCAAACAACCCATCCCACTCAAGGGGTAAACAAAGTTCAGGGAGGTAGTTTAGGTGGCGCTTTCCAACGTAACCTTCTGGAGAAGCTCTGTTAGAAGTTCCCGAGACCCTGCGTTTGGGCAGCTGTTGGCATTGAACCAGACGGATAAAGAGGCTTTTGCAGCGTTACAGAGGCGTTTCTTTCGAAGGGCTGCCTTTGTAGGAAAACAGCTGCGCTGGGAAAGGGGAGTAAATGCGCTACGATGCTGATTCAGAGGGGAACAAACAGCTCTGCTATGATTACTTCAGACCGCAAACCTCCTGCAGGCCTCTTCAGCTTCACAGCTGCCACCCTAGAAAACCACCTCTTCCGAGTCAATTTGCGCTGCTGGTCAGCCCCTATTATAGCCATGATATCCCATGAACCCCTGAGGGTGCCCACATTTCAGCTCCTGATTGGCGCCCAGCACTCAGAGCAGCCGAAAAACGCGAGAATAAACCAAGCAAGACATGTCACGAGGATGTTGATCTGATCTTTACTGCATCGTCCAACATCAAGCGGCCAACTCCGAGCCTCCGCCGTGTTCAACGGTCGAGTTCGAGATGTGCGAATATTTATGAACCGTCTGTAAAAGGGGGGAGGGCAATCAATCAATCCAGGCTGCACCGGGCATGGGAGTCAGGAAACGAAAACAAGCGCTAAATGGAAACTACAGGTATGTAAAATGAAGGTGAGGACGAGGCCTCCGGAGGGCGCTTCTCTTGCGCCAGTAGTGGGTTTTTTTTTTTTGTTAATTTGGGGAATGCAGCTCTACGACATTAAGGGCAAGGCAATCAGTTCCGCACGCCTCGCTTTGGCTCGCCTTATTACGGATTTGATGAATAACGCTTGGCGTCGAGCCGTCGCTCCCGATAGTTTATTAACTTTCAATGTCATGGGTCGAAGGAGCAAAAGGACGCAGCGGCGTCGTGCGCGCGTGCTTATTTCATTTTCCTCTGGACGCCGGTTTTTTTTTTGGGTGCCCCCGATTTTTTTTTCTCCCCCCGTCTGAGAGAAAATGAGAAAGGGAAATGTTGTATTAGTCGTTCAATATTACACTGATGTGTGTGTGTGTGTGTGTGTGTGTGTGTGTGTGTGTGTGTGTGTGCGTGTGCGCGCCCGTTGTCACTTGCTGTGTTGGCGTTCCGAAAGAACGGCCAGAGAGCAAGATCAGCAGAGAGAATGGAAGAGGAGAAAGGGCCCGTCAAAATAGGAAGAATAATAATAGTAATTACAAGAACGACGAAGAAAAGGAAGGGAAAAGGAAAGAGAAGGGTCTTTTAAAAAAAAACGTCTCGTTTAGTTCCGGAGCTGCTCGGCAGTTCCCCTTAAACTCTGGGGATCGTAAGTGAACGCACCGTAGGTTCTCATAGTGGGGGTGTGGGAGAAATGTGAGGGGTAAAAGACCTGAGCCGCTTTAACGTTTAAAGGGACAAGTGGTTATGGCCAGATGACTGGGTTTGGAGCAGCTCCTAAACAACAAGGCTTGCGGGGTGCCCCCTCTGAACAGAGGTCCCATGAGCGCCACGAGGTGTCGTGTTGGCACCGAGCGGATCTTAGCCGGTTTGGTCTGAACGGACAGATCCACTGGAGCGCAAGAAGAAGGTGGGCCGGGTCCGGTGTGACCCGTTACATGGGCACTGTGTACCTGGGGAAGTGATGGCACCAGGAGCGAGTCATGTTTAGGGTCCGGGCATTCTGGGGACGTGCATTTGAAGCAGGCGGGCTTAAGGCTTTGGCTTATTGAGAGCGAGAACTCGCTATTATTGAGAATTTTCCCAGCAGGCACTTGGGTTTAAGCACAGATAGTTCGGGGTACTTAACGAGACCAGCAGACCGTGAGATCAATCCCGTCCAACATACATTATCACACCTCCTCGTGTGTGTAAGTGTGTGTGTGTTTTTTCAGCCTTGCGTTGGTTTCCACGGCATACATTTTTAAAAGTGGCTTCCACCGAAGGTTGTCGGAATCCAATACGTTATCGATCGGCTGCAGGTCCGTGTGTGAGGCCCTGTTAAATATCTCAGAGCTGGCCGTGACCTCCTGATAGGTTACCATTATTACAGATCTTGAGGAACCTCGTTAAGGGGAGCGCCCTCACGTTCCTTGCCGAGCGAGTCGGCGGCGGCCACTAGTGGCGGGCCGTTCAGATGCTCGTTAGCGCAAGTATCTGATCAGCCAATCCACAGGGCAGCGACGCCGTTGTTGCTGTAGATCGGACACTCCTGGCCTATGGATCTTCCCACGCAGCGCCATCTCTAGGGGTTGCAGGGAAAAGACCAAAAGGCAAGTGTCCAGTCAGGGCGGTTCTCTGGGGGTCACAGGTTTGAAGTGCCAGAAAGTTGCTTAACCACATGCGACCTCGAAACAGATGGGCTACAGCAGCGCAAGACCACAGGCCATGGCACTAACGCCAGTTAGGAATTTGTACAGAAGATCGAACGTGACGGAACGGATCCGCTGGCTAGCGTTGGTTAGTATAGGAGCAGGACGGCTATCCAAATCCCTGCCCCTTGCGGCTTGGGAGTGTATACCCAGAGCTCCGTGTTCCCAGGATCGTATATTTTAGGGCCTTTTGTTCTCCGTTGGTAGCGTCCAATAAATACTTCGGAAAAATCGCTTAAGAAGTAACCATGTGGGTTAATTTAAACTACCCCGAGGCGTAATGGGAACGTTAAAGGCATCGGCCATGAATTAGCCTTCTATAGCCTACGTATAAGAGGCAGGGTCATTAAGCCTCCAGCTTCTAGCGAATGAAACTGTTAATCAGGTCAGCACGGGTCCTGGTGCTGGTCTTTGCCTCTAAGCTGCCAGTTTTTTTTGTCCCCCTCTAATGCTCATTATGGGAAATCAGAGGGTTCTAAATGGCACTGCCAGTGAATTACCCCCTACGAAAGGGGCAGGGGATAAAAGAAAAGGCCTCGTAAAACCGAGTCCGGAAGGTCCAAGCAAGCTCCAGAGAAGTCTCAAAGTCTTCAAATGTCACACGGCACCAGTAGGCCATATCGTTGAGATATCCCTTGCACCCGAGGCTTCCCTCACCAAGAAAAAGGGGCACCTTTCGATGGCCAGACCTGGGGTGCGGGATAAGAATTTCTTAAGATAAAGCAACCCAAGTGCCGACGAGAGTCAAGGAGTTTGTGGTGACCGTGGCCTTTGTGGCGTAATTGCTCACCTGACCGACCTTCTCCCTCTTGTTCTCTCCAGGACGGTATGGGCAATCTGCGCGTGACCAAAGAAGGCGTGAGGTTGGAAGGCATTTCGGAGTTCCTTCTCCCTCTCTACGTCAAGGAGATTCAATCCAGATGGGTAAGTCCTTACAGGATGAAAAGTTCAGTCATTCCCACCCATGACCCATATCCACCATCGCCGTGCATTTGCTAGCCTACGTAGCCGATGAAAAAGGTTCACCGATAAGTAGTCGTCCGCGGTCACTTTTCTCGGGACACCCGTTAGAGAGAACGAGGCAGCCCGAAGGTTTGGCTCCGAGGGTGAAACGGCAAAACGGCGCCAAAGCTGGAGAGGAAACGGGCGTCATTTTGGACCAAGCACCTGGAGCGGTGAGAAACGAGTGAGGATGGACGAGGGAAGAGATAAAAAGGGTAACCGAGTACAAATCTAAATCGAGGTTCTGGTTTTGGAGGCATAATTAACCCAATTTGCATCCTTACATAACAACATTTGCATATTTGCTGGAAGCTAATCAGTATTCTTCTTTTTGTTTTTTTTTTTTGGTTCAAATATCTGTCAGGTGTTTCAACGGGAGGAGAACCTCGGCCGACCCTTTTGGCCTTTAAGTCCCACTTCTTCCCATGCCTCCTAGCTTCTAGCAGGGTGAAGGGGTGAAGGGTTAAGGGCCAAGAGTGTTCCCCTCTGACCGCAGGCGATGATTAAGGGCGTTGATCCTTGTTAGGAGTATTGGGAGTGCGTGATCCCGTGACCCCGGCATGGCTTGCCTTTTGCTACCCTTTTGCCCTCAAGGAATTGATTGTTCAATTGAGGCTAAAAGGAGCCAGATATTTCGGGAACTATTTCCCATCGACTCAGCAGCCTGGCCGAACCAATCGCACATCTGGAGCAGTATTGGTCCAGACGCTTGCACTCTCAGAAATAATCGTAGCGTTCTCCTCGCGCCTTAAATGCGTCTACGCGAACTCGACTGGTGGGTGAGTCCTCGAGACTAGTCCTGACGTCCCAGGTGTTTAAGGACTACCAAAATCAAGCCTATCCTGGCCAGCGTCTTAGCACCAGCAACATCAGGGGCAAACGTCACTGATCGGTGCATGCCAGTCATGCTAGCATAGCCTGGATTCAGGCAGCAGGGATGCAGGAAAGGCTGAGCTAAGATTCCGTGGTGCCAGCAATAGCCAAAAAAGTGTTCTGGGGATGGTGCCAGTTCTGAGCGGATTTCACTTCAAAGAGTCCAGGATTAATTAATAAGAAGACGTTTAAAGTGCGATGGGTTTTGTTTTGCCGTTCTTGACGGTCGTCAGGAAACCAAGAGGCGTGCAGGAACCATTCCAGTCTAGACTGAGGATCCGGGAAGCAGCGTGGCATCGTGAGAGAGGCCAGGGACTGAACTAAACGGAATATTCCGAGTATAAAGACGACATAAATAAAGAGACGTCAGACGGACGCTGACAGCTGCGGCGGAGCTCGGTGCAGACTAAATACGAAACGGTCGAAGCGTTGACAGCCAACGCAAACGGATCTCCAAAAATCTGAAGGACAGCGTTCGACGGTCGGCTGCCTCGGAGCGTGGAGGACGTCGAACACCAAACAGCACGTCCACCTGATGAGATCTGTCATGTGGCTACAGAGCGAGAAAAAGTCCCCAAGTGACTAGTCCTCAGGATCCTACAGACAGCACGGGAGATCAATTGTACTGGGTTTCAAACGACCAAAGCGACGTTCCCTGGCAGCAGGGCGGCATAACGTACGGCTCCAGGGAGCGAGTTTGAGCCTCGGATCTAGTTACTGTACATCAAGCTCCTTAGACCAGGCCGGATGGATCCCCGGATCTAATAGAGGGGGTCTGGACCGAGCAGGAAAAAGCGCTCCTGGATAGGAGTGGCCAACCTTGAGACCTTGCAGAGCTTTACATGGTGGCAACCTTCTCCCAGGCCTGCGTTGCAATCAGGATTTATGGTAGTCAGGTTCGTGTTCGGCATGCTTTTGCGAATCCAGGCTCCGCTCTCATGCCTACAGCAAGTTATGAGCATTTCTACGGTCGTCCAGTCATTAGCAGGATGATCGAACAAGGGTCTTTGCGTGCGTACCGGATCGCTGCGGTGAATGATCATCTCTGGTTCCTTTCCTGATGTGCTCTTTTCTAATTGTCCCCCTCGGGAGGACATCAGAGCTCATCACGCCAAGCAGGAGGAAGAGAAAGGGGAAAAGGTTTATTTTTACCTCCGCTCACTCTCTCTCCCTCTCTCTCTCTCTCTCTCACTCACTATTTTCTCGCGCTAAACAAAAAGGGGACTCTCGAGCGGGCCGAGTTTCCGCAACGGCTGTGTAGAGATTTTTCTCTGGCAAGACTTCGCTGATGTAAGCACTGCTGTCAGTCTGCACACTGTGCTTATTCTGCCTCCGTCTCTCTTCCTCAGTTTTGTGTCTCTGACCAGTCAGGTTTTTAAACATTTTTTAATTTGTATTTTTTTTTTTTTTGGGGAGAAACACACCTAGCTCAGAGTGCCACATTCCTTTACGATGTAACTACAGAGGGAATGAAGAACCCACTTTTCTAGCTTGGCCTTTGGAGGACCAAGCGTGATCTAAGCGATCTAACAGAAGCTCGAGTTCCTCTTACCGAGTAAGGGGGCGGCACGGCGGCTCCGTGCCGCAATCCTGCGGTGGATTCCTAAAATAAATCGTGACCAACCACAGATATACAACTTTAGACAGCAAAGGGTTTGAACGGTTCAGCCAAAAAAAAATGAACTGAGCACAATTTTAATTTTCCTGCAGTAACTGGAGTGGGAGATAGTAATAGCTTAAAGAAGAGCCGCTGAACTGGAGAGGTTCGCACCAAATGGACTAAAGGTTAAACAAATTCAACTTTGTATTACCGCACGGGGGCTCGGTGGGTGTCACCACTGCCTCACAGCAAGATGGTCCCGTGTTCGATCCCAGGGTGGATCGACCAGGGTCCTCTCTGTGTGGAGTCTGCACGTCCTTCCCGTGTTTGCATAGGTTAACTCCGGGTACTCCGTTTTCCTCCCACAGTCCAAAGACATGTGTGTTAAGTTAAATAGTGTCTTTAAGTTGGCCTTGGCTCGTGTGTGTGTGTGTGTGTGTGTGCGCGTGTGTGTGTGTGTATGACTAGTTTTGAGAAGAACTTGTGTATGGATATAACCTTGTGTGGCCAAGATGGCCACCGATGCCGATAGCGACGTTTAAGAAGCCAAATAAACAAACAATACAGAGTTAGCTATGAGCACAAGTTCGGGTCAGTAAGCTCAGACCCCGAGGGCGACGGCGAGCCGTAACGTGGGCGCCTTTGACTCGTCTGAACCAAATCCATCCATTACGAGCCGTGACAGACCGAAACTCTGAAGCTTCCAAAATCAGAGCGATATTAATGATTCCTTCAGACAGTGGCACCGAGGGTTGAGGGCAAACCCAGGTAAAAATAGGTCCTCATTAAGCTTTAACGGCTATGATAAAAGACGCTCATGGGTTGAGAAGGTGAAATATTAATTCCACAAAGTCGGGAAGCCTGAACACACACTTTTAGTCCTGCTGAGCCGCTTTTACGCTCAGCAGTGGCGGCGCTACGACCGGAGGAGATTATGCTGAATTCCACTCTAAAAACACTAGGTTAAGGGAATCAGGTTGAGGCACCAGCTGGGTCTCATGCATAATTGAGGTCCTTGGAATCACCGCCTCTTTATGGAGAGCGCGGTTTGCGGCGGTCCTTTGCATCTATTAAGCATAGGTGCCATCAGTTATGCTGTTAAATACAAATTACTATAATATACCCTTGAATTCGGGCTATAAGAGGTTTGCCCTCGGAGTAGGGCAACAACCACCAAAAAAAAAAAAAAAAAAAAGCGTGCCAGTGCAAGATGATCCTTACCTGGACCTGATCATTTACCAAGTCCACAAAATGGTCTTTTTCCGGTTTCCCCTCAGAAGGCGCTACGATTTCAGACTGGCCTGGCACAAGGCTGGGCACTTTCCCCATATTCTGGCTATTGTGTTCTTCAGCTTTGGCAGATGCCAATCCCAATCCATTAGGCTCCAGATGCCCTGCTCGTCCTGCTTCCAGAGGTCCAGAGCTGCTTTGAGTGCTGAATCATAAGGGCACCAGATACTCCAGGAGTCCAGCGTCCATTACTGGTCCGTTACCACGCAAACGTTGCAGCAGAAATCGAGACTCGTCAGACAGGGCAATGTTTTTACGATCTCCTCTTACCCAGTCTTGGTAAGACCCTGCCAACTCTAGCCTCAGTCGGCCATTTTTGCCCGGGCAATAGCGGTAGCTGGTGCTTCGCAGTTTTGGCGTGCCGTTTGTTCAGAGACGCTCTTCTGCAAACCATCAGCTCAAACCCATCTGCATTCTCCTCTTGCACCAACGGGGCATTTTCACCCGCAGAACTTTTCCAGTTTACAGTACTCCCTAAGGGACCCTAAACCCTAGGGATGGGCATAAGGTTCCTCCATTGATTCCTGCCGGTCTGTTGGTCTATTGACTTGGTTCCCAGAGATATATATAGATGGCGATCGTGAAGCAAAGTCCGTTAGACGCCAAGGTCGGGACGCGACGTCTCCGTCAGTACCCACGCCTGGTCGAGGTAATTAGGAGGCCCTTCCGAGTGCCATGTTGATTTTACGCACTCGCCGGCTGGGCATTTCAGGGCGAGTCCTGGCGGGTGCCAATGACATTTAGACAGATGTCGTGAGGAAAAGGTGGAGAAGTCAGACAGTTCATGGGCCTCTGGTTTCAAGGGAAATGTCGCAGGTTAGAGCCACTGTTCCGACACTGAGAGTGACAGGACATTTAAAATTGGGTAATTTCACACCTTCATCGGCGTGAAGCAGACTAATGCCGGCGCCGAAGAACTCTTATAGCCAAGAGCGAACGCACGGCTGGGGACTTTTCGAAACGCAAAACAGCGGTTCCCGTCATATTAGGCGTTAGTCGGGCACGGATCAGCCGTCAGAAGGTGCGGCAAATATCAGAAACACCTCCAGACCCTCCAGCCAAAAACCTTTAAACTCCTTAAAACTCCTACAAAATGTTTCAAATGGACCTTCTGGAGAACCTTCTCATCCAAGACTAAATGTTGCTTCTTCAGACGGAAATGGTTCCACTTCATAACGCGAAAAACCGCTCTTGGAACCCTCATCTCAGTGTATAACGGTTTTATGGTTTAAAAGGTTCCACATTGACATCTCTGTATGAACACGAGATGGTTCCACCAAGAACCGATGAAGGGGACTCTTGCCAGCCGGAAGCTTCACCGAGCAGAGCTGGTTCCACCTCAGAACTGCTGACGACTCAAAGAACCAAGATGGAACTCTTCTTTTTCAGAAGTGGTAAGGGTTCCATCTGACACTTTTATTAGGGGGGAAGGAGCATAATGGAACTGATCTGGGTAGAGCTGGTTCCTCCATTGACTGCAGTTGATTGAAGGGCTGCTTCTTAAAATGGCAATGGTTCCAGCTTACCGTTACCGGTGTTAAGTACCCTTGTAGAACTCTCTCAGACAAGACTAAGTCGTGCTTCTCTGAGTCGACCTGGTTCCGCAACGCTAGATGACGCTCCTTCAAGCAGTAATGGTTCCACCTTAAGGCAGAGAAGTGGAACCCTATTTCCAACATTGGTTCATGTTTCTCTGGCTAGATCTGGCGACTGTAAACAGAACTTTTTTTTTTTTTTTTTTTTTTTTTCAGTTGATGCTTCCTCAAGTTCCGTTTTTGGTGTGAAGAACCATCTGTTCCAAGACTAATCAATGCTTCTCTTGGTAGAAATAGTTCAACCAAGAACTGCTGGTGATTCAAGGAACCGAGATGGAACCCTGTTTGGGGATGATGACCACAAGGTGCCTCTTCAAGTGGTAATGGTTCCGCTTTAGACTCTTGGCTCTCTCTCTTATCCAAGACTAAGCAATGAATAACTGGATAGGACTGGTTCCGCCAATTATTGGAACCCAATGGAACCCATTTTTTTTTTCTCCCCAAGACCTGTCGTTGCTTCTTTGAATGGCAATGGTTCCACCTTGAACCGTTACTGGGAGAGAGAGACCTAAGACTAAGCCATGCTTCCCTGGGAAGAGTCGGTTCTACCGAGAACTGCAGATGATTCCTAGGACCATCAATGGCATCTCCACCTTGAACCGATTAACGATTCTAAGAACTCCCCGGGGGGGGAACCTTCTGTCCCGGGACTAATCGAATTGACCTGAAGGAGAGTTACTCCAGAATAAAGCTGTCGTGAGGAGGCGAGTTCAGACCCATCCGGTTCCCAGCCGACCCGATCAATAGCCTATTACCAGACGGACCGGCGACCCGTCTGGGGATCACCGCCTGCAGAAGGTGTTCATGGTGCCATGGAAACGGAACACGCCGCACAGCAGGGCTGGCCATTATATACAGGCAACACGGGTCATGGTGGCGGACCGGGGTCCCAGGGACCAGAGTGCCCGGACCTGGACGAGCGGAAAAAGGGCGTCCTGCAAAGATCAAACCACGAGCACAATCTAAAGGGTCGTTATAGGAAAAGGCTAAACAATATGGGAGTGCTGTGATGTAGCGCGTGCGTGTGTGTGTGTGTGTGTGTGTGTGTGTGTGTGTGTGTGTGTGTGTGTGTGTGTGTGTGTGTGTGTGTG
>JAUZST010074215.1:0-47759 GCA_034779995.1 Parotocinclus haroldoi
CCCACAGACACACGCACCCACAGACACACGCACCCACAGACACACGCACCCACAGACACACGCACCCACAGACACACGCACCCACAGACACACGCACCCACAGACACACGCACCCACAGACACACGCACCCACAGACACACGCACCCACAGACACACCCACACCAGGTACTACGACTTGATCATACACAGCAGTAACACTGGAGTTAAACACTGATCACTTACTGTGCACACCATTTGACATCCGCCATATTGTTTCACCTTACAGATGTAAAGTCGGTAACATCAGCTAATCTGTCATTTGCCAAGTCTTATCAGTGCTTCATAGTATTAAGCACTGATAAAGTATTACTTATATTACGCATTAAGCTAATCCTCTATCAGTGCTCAATGCTTAATCAGGATGCTGCCTACACCTAAAACTGGTGGCTGGACAATTTTGGTATGTGGGCTATTTTCAGTCCGCAACACAGAAAAGTTTTCATCAGTCACACAGAGGTGTTCAAAAACACTTTTTTGCAAGGTTCACTAGCTGTAGGGACCCTACTAAAATGAATCCTAATTACAAACTCATGCAGAGATGATTAGTTGATTGTTAATACTGGCTTATTATGTAGCATATGACTAAAATGCTCATTTTTAATTGCTCTTCGCTATACTCGCATAAACTGGAGTTTATATATAAAAGCAAAGGTGATCATGAAAAATCTCATGAAGTCTCCAGCACATAATAGAAGACCCGGTTCAGCTTCTAAAGATAAACTTTAATTAGCTAACATTAACACAGAAACAATGGAAAATTCCTTTGTATCATAAGTACTAAACCATTATCAAACCAGTAAAGAACACATCTCAATATTCCTGAAATGTTCAGATGCCAAAAGGTCTCATCTCTTAAACTCTAGAGCACATTCAAATCACCTTGGCGCACTGATATAATGTGAAGAGAGCTGGCAGTTCTCTGTACGAGTGACTCCTAATGGACAATTCCTAAGGAGGCTTCTAAAAACAGAATGGAACATAGACTTCAAAATTAGACCAGTCATCTACCTGGAGGGTAATCTGGCACAGAGCACTTGTGTAAAGGCTGCCGTTAAGACCAAATGCTTCCCTGTGATTCGCATCATTAGTTCAAGCAAGTCCATATTAATGTAATTTTCTGCATGTACATTTCTTACAAATATTTTCTCCACTAATAGTGTAAGGACGTCTCATTCATTTCCCCTCTCGTAAGCCTGCATACTCTAATGAACATGGCTTGCAGGCTGCTGAGTCCAGCATGTCTATTCTGGACAGGTTCAAGTCAACCACTTGTAAAGAGCTCACCTCATTACTCCTGACTACAGAGCATGGTTCATTCACACCACTCTACTAGAAATAGCACTAATACTGCCTGAAATGGTCCAAAGAGAATAGCTGTGGATCTTTTTTCCCCCGTCCTGCACAGACCGCATCTGTGGTCAAAAGCAAAATTGACTTGTGTAATAAGAAGCAAATCCACGCCACAAACACCGCAAAATTATTCATCAGCGCCTGTTGTGGTCTGAAATTCGGGCCAAGGTGACGGTACTAAGGACATGCATTTTGCTCATTTAAAAATGCCACGTCTTCTTGTAATCTCACTAGAGCAAGCTGGTTAACAGACTACATTTGTCAAAATTAGATACGAAGTAGGTATGAATGATTGCTTCCACCCAATCATGTCAAAACACATTGCAGTGTCTCTACAGCAAACAATCATACTGTATGCAAACTTCAGTTTAGTTTTTACTTTTGTTCCACCCAAGACTGGGCACCAGTCCGTAGCAGGAGTCACTGTCGCAGTGTGTCGCAGTGTCATGAGCCAGTGTGGCATCACTGGTACACGATATCTAGTTAGCACTAAAACCCCCTAATTGGCTAAATGGGGTCCCACCAGTGTGCAATTACTATCAAGTGATCTGTACACAACATTCTTTTACAGTTGTTTTGTCAAGGTGAGTAAAGAGTTGAGCATAAACAAAAACACCACAATGAGTAGCAAGACCAAAGTCATGTTTTTTTGAGTTTGCATTCTGGTCCGATAAAAAAAAAAAAAAAAAAATGTTATTTGGACCTTGTTGCAGTGGTGCAAACCAAATATGGCTCATCACCCGGTGAACACCATCCCCTAATAAAGGATGTTTCATGCTGTGGGGATGTTTTTCATCTGCAGGGACTGCGACACTGATTAGAGTTTAAGGCAAAAAAGATGGAGACAAATATAGGGCAGCCATTAAAAAAAAATAAAATACCGGCTCCTATACAGGAGTGGTTCAAAAGCAGAAATGTCAGGGAGAAGGGAGAATGTCAGAATCTGTTAGAGTGACCAAAGTTCAGAACTCAATCCATTTGAGATGATGTGGCAAGATTTGAAAACTGCTATACACTAATGGTCTTCAACCAATCTGACAGAGCTCAAGCGTCTAGGAAGAATGGTCATAAAGGCAAGAATCCAAATGTGTAAAGCCATTCGAAAAGTCCTAAAAGACCCGTAGTTATAAAAGGTGGTACTGCCTAATGCTGATACAGAGGAGTATATAAATATGAACGAAATGATGCATGCATTTTTAGTTAACAACTGGTGAACCAAAAAATATTTTCCACATTCTAACCGTTCCTTAAGTGCATATTTATGCAAGGCTCTGTAAGGTCTGATTTGTTTTTGTACTGCTTGTGTGCAAGATGGTTGCGCATGTAATCCTGTACCATCTATTTTGCAGCTTAAAAAGAGTATAAAACTTAACAACCATTCTATATTGTGCTGTCTTTGCCATCAAAACCCATGACCTCCCAGTAGGGAAGCTCCAGGACACTCACACCATGTCATAATGAAGAAACGACCTGTTCTAAGACTCATTCAAATAAATGTTTATTCTAAGAGCGTCAATATCAGTGATGGCGCAGAAGAAATGAAATTTAATGCTTCTATTTCATATGTACTGAAAGACGTTTACATTTTATTGTATGGTACTGGTCATAAAGCGATGCAAAGTGTATTTGATGAAGTAAGCAGAAATGTTTTATACATGCATTTCTGTGCATGTGTTGTCATGACTGAGCAAAGCTGTCACTTGCAAGCCCTCAAGCCCATTCCTAAATGGACTACTAGGGGGGAAATGACACCAAAGATTCAATTATACAAGAGTCCCCTTAAAACATGCCATACGGTACTCAATGTAATTAAAGCCTGAGGATTTGCACTTTATACTTGTTTGGGACAACCTAGCCACTCCATGACTGGGTTACATTTTTGAGATACATTTTTGAAGGTCATACCTCTCTCTGCAGCACCAGCTCCTTGGTGAAGAGTGTAGCCTCCTCGCTGAATGCCTCTGGCAACATTCCTGGATTGTTTCGGGAACCTCTTGGACACTCAATACCTGCAAAGTAACAATTCACTTAATGAAAGGAACAACAAAAACATAAAAGAGCTGGATTCATTCAGTTCTCTAAAGCTCAATTTCAAAAGCTAAAAATGTCTAATTTCCGTAATTAAAAGCCATGATTTCTTGTTTAAGAAATCCCACTCCATAAAAAGTAATTTAATAAAATCAACTCATAATGGATTATAATAACCAAAAGGCTTATGTATTATTTACCACAGAATTTTCTCACACAGCTTTTTTTTATTTTTATTACAGCAACAAAAATTACTGAATCACAGTTAGAATCCTGGTTTCCTGAAAGATTGCTTATATTTATCAGATCAAGAACTTTGGTGGGGGTTGGGTCATGGTAGAGAGAAGATATCTAACCAGTGTTGCCAGATATTCTATAAAATCATTCAAAAACACAATCTGTAACACTAACACGCACGCGCGCACACACTTGCATGTGCACACTTTTGTTGCACCTCCTCTGGCTTTGTCTTACTGAATAACGGGAGGAATGGACTTAATATTTAACTCTAATCTGGTTCCAATGTTTTTGAGTAGTGGTTGACAGATCTTACAAAGATCTGACAGAGCTTTGCACAATGCTGCTGGAAGTCTGAGCTATGACCTATATGGCTCTACGGCAATATCGGACCGAAAAATTACTTAATAATCACCAGCCTATTTCCTATAAACAGAATGAGCTATAGGATTTCAATGTGCATCTGTGCATTATTAAAATAATGGCTAAAATAAGGACATCTCCATATAATAAATGAGTGGAGGCAATTTGGTTCTTCAAGCAGCACCTTTATATGTTTCTGTAGAACAGCAAGAAGCAAAAGTTCAAGAAAATGCAGATTCACGCTTGATTGCTGCATATTAATTCATCCAATCATGTAAACTCCATTATTATTTTCTTTTGTTTAGATATTAGAGGTGGTTTTATTTGCCATTTCTATATGAAACGTTTGTGTTCTTTAGATAATTTTGAACAGTTCTGTCACAAACATGGATTCTATTTTCAAATCATATTCAATGAGTTTTCTATTTTGATCCACTGATTACTTCTACATATTCCTTATACATGCACAAATAAAGTAATATCTTTCTAAAATACTCGTTGACGTGATTTCTGGCTTAAAGGAGTTTTATAACCCTTTACGTTGTTTTAATTGACAACTTGTTCCTTTCCTAATTCGTCAAGTCCAACAGCTCATTAAGGTCTGAAAATACTCTTTTTATTGCAGACCAATTTGCTTTTTAGACGTGTGCCAGTATTAGTTTTAGAACTGCAAATTAGAAGGTGATTGCACATTTCCTCTAACTCGATCTGGAAAAGCCATTAATTAAAATAATTAAATTTAACTGAAGTATGCTTTATAAAGCCAGGAGTTTCAGAGGCTAGATAAACATACCTACATGTCATTAAATTAATATTTACCTGCTATGAACAATCTTAAAAAGCCATTACTTTTGACATGAGTAGCATTAATTTACTTTTTTTTGCTGATTTTTGAAAGTACATAGGATTTTCATTTATAAAATGAATTTTTATTTCAAGGATTGCTGCAATTCAACGTTAATTCATAAAACTCTAAATAATACAATTTCTAACACACAAAGCATTTCCTGTCAGTAATATCAGTCTTGGTACCATGCATAATGTGTCCAAGGAACGAGGTTTCTACTCTTCTGCACAGCTGGCTTGGCTGCACACACTACACTTATCATCTGCAGGCTCACTAGTCGACCATTGATTATTAAAACTAAAAGTACTACCCTTATTACTACCAATTTCACTGGTCCATGGTCCACCAAGAAGCATAAATACAATTTAACAAGATAAACATACGTTTGCAAATGGTGAAAAAAATGTTAACAGCTTAACAGAGTTTCAACTGAAAAATCAAATTATCAATATAATTCATCTATTGAGGCTAAAAAAAAATTGGCAGAAAGTTAAAAAAAAATGTATGTTCAGTGGTAGCTCCCATTGTTGGCTGTGAGTACAATGTACAGCATGCAGTAAATAATTCACCTTTGAGTGGAAAAAAGAAACAGAAAGAGTATTTGCTTCATTCTCCATTGTTTCCTTGGGAGCCCTATATCTAATTTCTGATTAAGGAAAATGCTGTTCTGTGAAGCTCTGCTGGTTGAGAGGTTGTGCATTTTCAGCAGTTGCTCTCTTCCCCAGAGGGTTAATGACTTCCAATAGTCATCAACTTACTCAGTGCCCCTGAAAAATGGTGCTTTTCTGTGAGGTGACTCAAGCTAAGTAGAACACGGCAGTCCATCTCATTATGCCCAGCCCAGGTCAATTAGCAGAAAAGTAATCAGACAAATGTCTGCTGTGCAAACCACACGTTATTTACATAGCTGTGATTTAATTTTTGCAGAATTAAATAAATGGAAAAAAATATATTAACACTGCAACACGTCTGCCTGTAGACTACATGCTTTTAATAGCAATACACTGTAAAGCACATAAAATACAACATTACACGTGTAATGTAACGTAACAAAATGAATAGCTGTATCTACCAAAAACATAAAACATCAGTTGAACAGTTTCTATGTATTTTTAAATACGTGTAAACCAGCTAGAAATAAAACCTGGATACCAGACAACACTGCTTGGCTGATGCTCAGTTTGGTATTAAGGAGGCAATAGCGTGCCAAGAAAATATTCCGCGCATCATTAAACCACCACTGGCAGCCTCAACTGCTGATAAAAGGTAGGATGTGTCCATTATGAATTCCATCCAAATTCTGATCTTACGATGTTCCAATAGAAACTGAGACTCAGACCCTTTGACCTTGTGTGGTCGTCTGTTATTTTTGCCTTTCTGCTTCATGGTTCCATTTCTTGTGCATTTACTTTTGTCTTTCTACCATCTTGAACCAGTTTGGCCTTTCTGCTCGAACCTCTAGCAGCAACAAGGGAATTTTTGTCCAGAGAACTGCAGTACCCTTGATATTTACACTTTTTTTTTTGGACCATGCTTTGTAAACCCTAGAGATGTCCGTGACTGGAATTCCAGTGGATGAGCACTTGTCTGTTTTGCACCTACAGCTATGCCATGTTCAAAGTCACTTAAATCACTTATCTTCCCCTTGAAAAGGTCAAATTGACCATGTCCATACACATCACACATACACCACATATTATATTGTAAACATACATGGGGAAAATGCAGCGTTTGCATTGTTAACTAAATAACCAACTACCAAATACAGCACTTTCGCCATTTTTACATGCTGCGTTGGGACACCCACAATAATTTCGCAATACATGTGCAGACCAACCCGTGTCCTACCACTGTAGTGCTTCAATTTTCCACATTATGTTATAACCTTACAGAAATTGGATTTAAATCATTTTCCCTTAAAATTCTACACGGATAACCCCATAATGACAAAAGTGAAAAAGTTAGATATTTTTTTTACTAGTTCATTGAAAATAAAATATAAAAAATAAAATGTACATTAAACAGTGAACAAAATATAAATGCCACACTGTGTTTTTGCTCCCATGTTTCATGAATGGAACTCAAAGATCTAAGACTTTTACTATATACACACACAAGGTCTTTTTCTCAAAAATATTGTTCACAAATTTATCTAAATCTGTGTTAGTGATCACTTCTCCTTTGCAAAGAATCTATCCACCTCACAGGTGTGGCGTATCAAGATGCTGATTAGACAGCATAAATATTGCACAGGTGTAGCTTAAGCTGGCCACAGTAATATGCCACTCTAAAATCTGAAGTTTTATATCACAGCACTATACCACAGATGTCATAAGATTTGAGGCAGCAAGCAATTGGCATGCAGACTGCAGGGATATCCACCAGAGTGGACTTGTATTGCTTGCCAAAAGGCACCTGAAGAACTCTCAGACCATGAGAAATAACATTATCTGGTCTGATGAAAGAAAGATTAAACACTTTGGCCTTATTGCCAAGCATCATGTCTGGAAACCAGGCACCACTCATCACCTGGCCAATCCCATCCCTAGAGTGAAGCATAGCTGTAACCTGCTGTGGAGTTATTTTTTGGCAGCAGGAACTGGGAGACTAGTCAGGGTCAAAGGAAAAATGCACGGAAAAGCGATGCACAGAAACATCCTTGAAGAAAACCTTATCCAGAGTGCCCCGAGTGCTTCTCAGAAGGGCTATCTTCCAGCAGGACAATGACCTTAAGCATACAACCAAGATAAAAATGCCTGGCTTCGAGACCACTCTGGGAATGTTTTTGAGTAGCCCAGCCAGAGCCCAAACTTGAACCTAATTGAGCACATTTGGCGAGATCTTAAAATGGTTGTGCACCAACCCTCCCCAACCAGACTGATGGAGTTTAACAGCTTCTGCTAAGAAAAATGGAAGAAACTGCCCAAACAGACGTGCCAAGCTTGTAGCATCATACTCAAAAAGAAGGTTGTAATTGCTGCCATGTTAGGCTGTGATTATTAATACACTTAATACAAAAAGATTAAAGCAGGTTTTCAATTTGTAATTGAAAATGAATACAAGTCACTGCAGATAAGGGTGTCTGTTAAATGCTATATATGTAATCCATTTAGGAATAAAGCTGTAACCAATTGTGGGAAAGGTGAATACTTTCTACACGCACCCAGCATAATGAGCGCTAGGCCAGCCATGTGGTTCATGGCCATTTTGTGCTCACTGTTTCTTCTGCTCTCTTGCCGACTCATCTGGAGTCATGCTGGTTCGACACACTGCTCACTTGCTCAGCTCTCTGCTTGCTGATCACCCTGACAAACCATGCTCAGTTCTCTGCTTTGTGATTAAGAAAACTTTCAGCACCACAGGTCGTGTCTCATTATAACTCCTGCACTATCACAGTTAGTATATCTGGCAACATAATATATGGGTAAAATACATTAATGACCTAGTTAATCAGGATCATAACAATAATAATAAAATAAATATTAACACATTATTGCACTACGGATGTACATTCACCCCAAACATGCACAATGTTAATGTGGATATTAAGCTAATTAAGGTAATAAGCAAAAGCATTTATTTAACGTTGAATATTTGCTGACAATTTGCAATTACAAATACCCATTCTTTCCTCCAGCCATACAATGTTTCCAGTGTCAACGGCTGCTGCACCAGACTAGAGCATTACAGATACACAACCACATGTCAAGTTGTCTCAGATTTGCAAATGAAGGCAATACAAGCTATATATAAAATGACAACTGCAATGCTGAAGTACAAATTAGGAAACAGAAAAGTAGGAAACATTGAAGGAGAAATAAAGCAACTGCTCTGACTGTCTGATTCTACACATCAATTCATATGCAAATCTGACCATTTCCTTACTTTCCACGAGTTTCTACAGGAACAATGTGCTGCAGGTGGTATTACTCACAGCTGAAATTACTGAAACGACCCTAAGCCACTCACTCAAACTGCAGCAATGGAAACATGCTCACTAAAATCCTTACACTGGTTGGGCAACACTTGCCTCGTTTATTTATTCAAGCTCTGTGTGCTTAAAAATGCAGAGTTTTAAGAATTCTCTGAGTTTAGAGGACCTGTATTTTATAAAATGTGCTTGCCTCAACACTGAAAGGGCTACTGACCTTAAAGTGGGTAACTGTTAGCGTAAAAAAAAAATGGGATGGAACCATGTGCAAACATTATTTTAATATTCAACAGATCAGACGCTCATAAATAAAACAGATAATTGTAATTCTGGAAGCCACAGCACCCTACTACTTAGCACATCCCCCAGTCCCCCACATTGCTTAAATGAAGTGTTGACCCAAGGCGAATGAAGTATGCAGAGCAATGGAGTTAATGATGAATCATGAAAACCCTTGGTCTAGTCTACATAATTATGTATTCATTATTTATTTATTATTATTCAATCAAGGATTTGAAAATACCAGGACAAGGTGTAATGAATAATAAATGAATATCAACAAGAAGCATCCAGTTGTCATGCATGTATGGATGAACATGAGAGTAGAAAGTAACAATTCTGTTATCTCTAGCAAGTTACAGCATGTGATTTAATACAGTCGATTCCAGTTAATTGGACCACCGGTTAATGGGACCAGCCACTTATTCGGAACAAATCCTAAAGTACCGAAACACATCCTATTATATACACGTGTAATTTTATTTGCTTATTTGGACCGAAATTCCGCTTAATCGGACCAAAGAACGTGACAGCGAATAAGAAATACATAATATCCGTGAAGAAACTCTTCGTCTCTGGCATAACTCCCGAGTTTCTCTACTGCCACCTACAGGTCTTTGCCTAACATTTCCATTTACTACAGAAAAAAAAAACACAAGTCGCCACTTAGCCTCAGAAAAAGCACGTCAAATCACACTGGATAAGTTCTGCAAACGTTGACTGGAATTTAGTAAGAACTTGTTTTTACAGTATTATGTTTCGCATGCTGAGTATCTATACATTGTGTTGTAGATCGTTTCAAAAAACTTGTTTGCTAATTTTTTCCTCAATGAATAAAGTTCGTAAGCAACAGTAGTTCTTGTTTGTATGTTCGCTTTACGTGTATCTCACACAATAAAGGTTTAATAAACATTTATGTTACATAGCACGTCCCATCTTGTAACATGGGGTATATTTGTTTAATCGGACCAAGTATTAGGACCAAAACGATCGTGTCCCGATGTGGAGCCATAACCGGATTCGACTGTATATCTTTATGCTTTGTCAGCAGTGTTTCTTCAGAAATAAGTTCACGGTCTACTGGAACAGTACTAAACACAGGAGCTCAGTGACAAATGGAGATTTGTACCGTAACAGGTGACTACTGTTCAAAAGTGTAAAGCCTATTAGAAGCTACTTTTACCCTGTTTTTGTGGTTTCTTGGCTGCGATTGATGAAGTTTCTTCAGATTATAGAAGGGTCAACTCTTCTACTTTTTAGTATTTCGATGAAGCTGCCAGATGTTGCTATTCCACTAGTGTTCACAGGGAGGTCACACTAAATACTTGCCACTTTAGGCTAAAGAGTCTTCATGTTTTTTTTTTTTTTTGATATTGCACACGCAATTCCTGAATTTTCAAGTCGTTATCTACTAAAGGGTACGAAATCTACTAAACATTTGTATTTATTTTTTAATTATTGTCTGTCATAGCATACTAGTATGACCCAAGTCTCAGTAAGTTCCATTTCATGTTGTAAGAAAAGTGATGGGAATGAGATAATGGCATACTATGACAAAAACACAATGCCCAATACAGAGCTGTAGGTAAGATGGGGAAAACGTATAAAAAAAATTTTTTTAACACGTGTAGGCAGGCACAGTGTTACACAAACTCAGACACACACAAACATTTCATCTGCTCCATGAAAAAAAACATTCAGCATATCTGGCAGCTGTGCAGGATGCTGATCTCTAACCAACATGGTTTCTCACCTACTCGCACTATATTTTGACAAGAGCAAGAGTGTTTTTGTGTTTTGAGAAGACCGCTAGGAGGATTCCAGGGATTTTATCTTAAAATGTTTTTAGCCATCTCCAGTGGTTATCTGTAATGTTACAAAAACATCAAACTAATCCAATATAACTGCAAATGTACATATAAACTTTACATTACATGGCAAAGCTTGAGAAAGTTGGTAAACCGTGCATTCAGTGTGTGCTGTGTACCAGGCAATAACCTACAGCATATCAAAAGGTGTGTGAACTGTGAAAAACTGCTTTTCTGTTTCACCATCACTGGATGCTAACTGTTGGTATCAGCCAAAATAAGGAATAATAGTTGGCCAAAAGCAGCCAAATGATTTCTTTTGGGTTACTGAGATCAAAATAGGAGAGGATGAAGAATTCATTAGCTACTACATCATACTAATCATTATTCCTATGAAAAGTTCTCAAATAGATACAGAATTAAAATGGAGAACAACATAAATAAAGATTATAAAGATAATAAAGACCTAAATAAAGATTTGCTTTGGAATAATCCAAAGCCTTGCAACAATTTAAAAGCGACTTAATATCCAGGTTCAGTCTTGGTTTAGTATGGTTTGACAGACACACAGCTCAGAGAAAAAAAAAAACACAGGGTAAATTAAGCCGGCAAAAAGTAATACAACACTTTCAGCAAAACCAGTTGTGGTATCATAACGTGAGAATGTGAAGGTTATACACCTGGCACATACAACACTGATCTTCAACTATCTTGGATAGAGAGGTCCGTCTAGTCCCAGCAAATTGCTATTTTATAAATAATCTTGTGTGTGTAAGCAGTCACACTTCTAAGGACAGCAGAAGCAGCAATTAGGATTGCAGCACTCCAACCCAAAAGCAATGCTGAACACAAGTGAGCCATATCATGCAGCAACTCCATTACTGCTGTTGTAAAGAAATATATATTAGAAAAATAAGACTTAAAACAAGGCTAAACGGTGCAATGGGTAAATATATATAAAAACATGTCAAAAAATACCTTGCACCTCTCCATTAATACACTGTTAGGAAAAATAAATATATTAAATACAGCACTGAAACTACACTAAATTTCTATAATGATTTTCAAAGATGTTCAAGGCCTAGATGGCTTCACTGAGATGTGCATTAAAATTGGCTATGGAATGATTTCTCATACAAGGTTCAAATTAAGCTTCATTTCAGCACAGTGGCTAGGGAGCAGTACAAAACTTGAATATACTGTGGAAAAAAATGTAAGACCATTGGTGAAAATGCATTTTCTTTAATGTAATGTTTTAGTATTATTATTATTATTATTATTATTCAGTCAGCAAGTGTTACATCTTTGGAAAAAATAGCTTCAAACATAATTTATTTGGCATGTTCCCCATTTTACCCTTATGAAAGCATAAACTACCCCAGCATGATTTCACAACATTTCAAATAGCATATTGTGATGTTACTGAATGCTTGATTTTCTCTGTCTTAAACGTAAGGGGGAAAAAAACATGTGCAGGACCTTTACGGAAAAAAGCAAACCTCACCTAATGGGAAAAATACTCCAGATAGACATAAGAAAACTATTTTTGAAAAACATAGGAATCCCCATGTGCTCGCTCAACAAGATGGCACACAAGCAAATTAATGCAGTTCGTCTCTGCAGCACTTGAGCTCCCTGCAATTCAAAAGAGTAACTCTGAAGATCTCGAGGGTAGCAGGCAGCTAAGAACAGGTATTCACTCCATTCCTAACCCTTCTTTTACCAGAGCCTTTCTGAACCAAAATAACACACTGACGTTAGCAACACTCTTCTAAATACTAGTAAAAAAGAATGTCAGATTAAATTTTCAGATTTCACAAGGGTTTAACTAAGGACATCTAGATGAACAATAGGCCTTAAGCAGCAGTCAGAGGCACGTGTGTGCAGCAATGGATAACCAGGGCACACTTGCGCACATGTGTATATCATATTTCTATTGTCAGGTGGCCTGTGCCATACCCAAAGTACTAAACATACAGAATACATTTTGCCATTAGAGCAGTTCTATTGCTGATTTTGTTACCAGCAGTAATAGTCTACCAAAAGTACTGAGGTTTGGTTAAAAAAAATCATACAAGCCATTCAGAAAAAAATAACTTGTTGAAAAGGCAATTACATTTTTATGAGCAGCACAAAAAAAAAAAATCAGTAGCAACTCTTAATAACTGGCTCTGCTACAAGCTGTGAAGCTAGTACAAACATTGACTGAAAATGTTTCTTTACAACATCTTACATTTTATACATTTTTATTGTGGCATTAACGAACAACATGACAAATAAGGAAAAAAAACCTCTTCAGTTCATCTTACAAATTCTATCATTAACAACATGTTGGTTGACTTCGGATCAATTTGGTGTATTTAATTACAATCGATTTGTATGGACAGAAAAGGGAATCGCATCAGGCAAGCAACTTGTCCCATATACTGCTACAGAACCAGCAGGAGTGCTTGCTGATTGATATGCCATCGTAGCATGTCAGAAACTTGGAATAAAAATTAAATTAGAGGTTAAACTGCACTTTCCGATATCCAGTTATAACATGGTATTTTAACCCCTTATCCTGAACCACTACCTATGAGACACAGCAATACAATAACTGAAGAAGATTACATTAAATTAAGATGACATAACCTTATTTCATCACGCTCATATCCTCAAATATAAATCGGACGAGTAAGAAACTGTGACATGCAATCTTTTTACCCTTCTGATTTTGACAAGGAAGTTGATTGCTATATTAAGCGTTTAACTGGTTTTATTTTTTATTTACTGTGGTAAACATCTCTACGTGTGAACATCTCCGTCCATGAGATCCAAGTTTGTCACACCTTACAAACTTGTAAAAATCAGGCATTCACAATTACAGATCATCACTACCAATTACAAATATGATCGGTTTAAATTCAGCAGTACTCGTTGTGGTGATTACGGCGTGTACATTTGTCAATAATTATTTCCAGTCCTTGAAAATGAATACACTAGAAATTGTTTAACCAGTGATACCTGATCGCAATAAAAAGTTAAATAATCAAAGAAGTCACCTCGTAAACCCAAGGATACAGAAGCGCCTTAGATTACTACTCACAGTGTAAAAGCTTTAATAACAACATGACATTCCTAATCAAATTATTTTCAATAATCAATTATACATATTATTGGTATACATGACCTATTGTCAAAATGTCTTTCTGGGTTTGTTATTGTTAAAAAGATTAAGTTTCCAAGTTCTATCACCTATTTTTTTTCTATAACGTTTCCTGAAGTTTTAGGTTTTCGCCATGGTATCGTTTCAGTATTGAGATACTTTAGGAAGGTATTGTATCAGAGTCCTATTTTTGGTATCGTGACAACACTATGAAAAGCAGAAAAAAAAATGGCAGATCACCAGGTCAAATCATTACTTTATGTTTTGATTATACAGGCACCATATCTCGGAATAAAGTACATTCGGTTAATGAGCACTGACTGGTTATTTAAACGTACCACATGGGACACAATGTAAGGAAACCTACTCCCAACATTAATTATCCCTCAAACACTTAAACAAAGCTCTAGTTAACTTTAGAAACATTGCATTAGGAATGGAGTAATAATTTAATTAATTACCACACAAACTAAAACCTAAATTTGAAGGAAAGTTACAATAACAAATGGTAACACTTGAAGTGTTTCCATGAACAGAACATTGTTTAGAATAAAATTATAAGCTTGTAGAAATGAATAAGGTAAAGAAGTGCAGTAATAAAAAAGATCATAAATACCAAATGGGAAAGCATAAATTTACCTAAGCCGAAGCAGTGCATGTTAGCGCCGGATAAAATATGCATGAAAGTCACGCAGTTTTATGTAATTTGCATTTATGTATCTTGGAAAGGAAGTGACCTCTAAAACAACCATCTCTGCTAACGAGCCCGCAAGAAGTCTTCTCCATGGCATAGTTAATAAGAGTCGAAAAAGAATAATGAAACTGTGTATGAAAAAGCAGACTGTCGAGTTATTTTTTTTTCCTCAGTGCTTGCACTTTTGCTCTTTCAGCAGGGTCTTGGCATCATCACGCCTTTCTTCCACTTGAGGTCATAATGGGAGCTATTAATTGTTAAGTGGGGTTTAGCATTGAATTAGTACAGGAACTGACATTGCATCCAAACTCTGATTAAACATGCAGCCTTCTTGGATGACAGAATTTAAATTCCAAACAAAAAGGAAAACACTGAACACGTCCAAATCAGGATTTTGGAGCCAATATAACACTGTCATTTTAAACAGAGAGGGCAACATACACTCCAAGTTAAGGGTGCACACAATGTCATAAAGTAAGGCTAGGGCCACCTCGGCTTATGAACAGTGAGAATTGTAGCCATCAACATTAATTAAGCATTATGGAAGCATATGACAGAATTCGCATGCTGTCTCTGGTACAGAGCAAATGGCTTCATCAAACCCACAACCACCTGCTGCTAAAATACCGTTAATAGGCTCTGGTAATAAGCCTGATGGAAGGAAAGAATTTCAGTTATCATACAGGGAGGAAAAGATGCATAGAACAGAAATGGTGAGCATGTGAGTAAAAGAAATGCCATGGAGCAGGGAGCCGTTGCCTGAGGGGGGAAAAAAAATAAATAAATAAAGGGTGTCCAAAGATCAGAAGTGACACACTGTAGCAGAGCTTGTGTCAAAAATCTCTCACAGAAAAACCAATTACAAAAGGAATGAACAAGCAAAGAAAAACAGGGCAAGATGCTTAGCAACAAATTACTGAATTAATTGAAATATCTACAGTGCAGACACACGACATTAAGCACGACTAAAGCGGGAGTGAATGTATGCCCTCCTGCAGGGAACGGACGGCACTGCCCTCCCCTCTCTTAATTTCAGAGGTAAATAATTACTCAGGGTGGGAACAGCAACAGATAATGACTCCTGAGAAGCAGCGGAGTAAATGGAGGCATGTTACACGCGGTCTCGTGCTGTGGTCAGTTCTGTAGACCAGGCTGGCCTTGCTACAGAATATAGAGCTGTTTAACGAACGGAGCAGCAAAATAAAGGTCTAGACCAAACAGATTGCAGAAGTGGAGAATTTGTTTTGCTGATATACAAAGTTAATATACCACTTTCAAATTTATGATGCACCAAATGGAAAAAAAAAAAAAAAAAAATCACTGTCCAGATACTGAAACTGTGAATAATACTAACATTTGCAGTGATTTTGTGGATAAGCAAAAATGGACTGTTACAGCCTGGAACAGTATCCTATTTTCCAGGTTCTGTTTGGGATCCAACAATGTTCAGGTTTGAGCGACACATTGCCCCAACTGCTCATGTGATTATATGAGGAGACGCTGCATACAACTGGTGGTCATTGCATACAGGGCCAGGATCTAGAGGCCCAGATGCAACATCTGTAGGCAAATGTCCTACATGATAATATCAGGGAATTTTTCCTTTCCACTGTTGACTTTTAAGACAATACAATATTATAAAGCAGCTTTGAGACAATGCGCCATTGTAAAAAGCGCCATATTAATAAATTTGACTTTGACTTTATATAAATCTGTGTGCCTACATGCCCCAATGCATCATTTCTTGTATCCGTTCTAGAAGCGACCCATCAAGGTACAAGAGCCTCCTTACTAACGTTTTGCCCAATAAAAGCATTCTTTAGCTTTGGTATTGAAATCACTTACATACACATATATCATCATTACATTTAGACATACAATATTCCAACAACTTCTACATGGTACATAATACTACGTTTTGTAAATGAGTACAATTGAGCAGTCCAAGAACACTTACTTTTTCCCCCTGTTATTACTAGAACTATAGCATAGTAAATTATAAGGTGCCATTTGAGTTACCTCTGGGATCGGGCATGTTCAAAATGCAAATGTAATTGGGATTACTCTGTCCAGAGGATGAGGACACTAAGACTTCTATGTGCAGAAAGAGCCACAAACAAGCACAAACAGAGGGCAGCTTGCTTAGGGGTATACCGTCTAAACTAGCTGCCATGGCCTTTTAACTCAGGTGACATTGAGGCCTTCATAGATAAATTATGACATAAGAAGACCAGAGGCATGAACACAACAAACTGTATTTGTGAAGACCCGGAAAACTCTTTGCTTCTTAACCTCTAGGCTGTATGTACAAATCATCTTATGACAGACATACATGTTCTACCCACAGTCACTTCCCATTTCATCAGGTATCCCAATCATACAGGAGCGCTTTTGTAGGCACATGATTGTAAACTGTTTCAAAGCACTTTGTTATCCTGTCTACCAATTAACTGTACCGTCAAATAACACCTAAGAGGAAAAAAAACATTCTGTAGTTTTTAACCAAACACCTACAACATCACTAGAAGCCCAAGTATGTCCAATAAAATGTATGAAAAGTATCAAAAACGCCAGCAACACTACTAGACCAGATGCATTCATAATAACACAACATACACAAGTATGCCATTATAATGTCAGTTACCGCTGTGCTAAGTATGGATCAGCATCCAAACATCTGCCCAGTGGTGATCTGGTCCATTGATGGACAGGGTAAACACGGATAAAGTGCATGTTGCAGCAGATGGCCTACAATCAGTCAGTGCGAGACAGTAGGTATACCTAATAAACTGGCAACTCAATTTACTCAGGAGGGTGACTTAAAGAGTGACTTAAGAGACGGAAAAGCAACAGAAGACTGGCTGATCGTTTTTGCAGAGCACCTTAGTGCCAGCAGCATAAAGGATTTCTCCTCACTGGCGAGACGCTTCAACAGCAATAGACACAACATGAATGACATATCTGTTAGTTGCTATGACAGCAGCAAAGTGAGAAATCTAAAAGAGAAAGAAGAAACCGAACAAGTCGGAGCACCATGAAATGAATCCTATGCTTTTAAAATTCACCAGTTTCGAATATACTTTGCTTGTAAAGCTCCGTGTCTACGTGTGTGTTTTTATTTACCGGCGAGCAGGAAAGTGATGAGGCACGTTTCTTTGGGCATGTAGAGCTTGAGTCTCGAGCCGCTGAATACATACTCGACCACAGCCTCTGATCGGCCAGCTCTCTGCAGGAATGGAAGGAACTGCTTGGCTTTCTGGGTCTCCTGTGGACAGACACACACAAACGAGGTTTCCAATGTGCTTTTATAACTGCCTACCAATCTAAGAGCGATAAGTAAACCAAAACAAGGCATGCGCTACACTTGGAGGATTTTGTCTCTCTTTCCTCAGGCTTTGTGCTTTATTGCACTTAAATAACTCTTCAAAGAACGCCTGTGGTTATGTTTTATTCACAGAGCATTGAATCGTTGAGAGGCGTCTTAAAACTTGAACCTCACTATCTGAATGCATATTGTAGCAGGAAACAGTCAATCCTTCCACTTATTCTCAAATTGTGGTCCGCAGTTCCCCACCGCATGGTACAGAAATTTATGAATGGACCAATCTCCTTGTCTTTGCACCATCGTTGGTGGTGAGGGGGCAGCACGGTGGCTTGGTGGGTAGCACAGTCGCCTCACAGCAAGAAGGTTTCGGGTTCAATCCCAGAGTGGAGCGACCTGGGTCCTCTCCCTATCTGCGTGGGTTCGTGCCGGGTACTCCTGTTTCCTCCCACAGTCCAAAGACATTGATGTTATTATATACATGAACTTGATTATGGATATAACCTTGTGGGTGTCGCCAAGATGCCCACTGATGCCGATAGCGAAGTTGAAGAAACCAAATAAACAAAAACAGCTGAGGGGCCACAACTTCAATGGCAGCATCTGGCCCGGCTGCAGGCACAGTGAGAATTTCCATTATGTTTTACTTAACTCTAGTGTATTTTATTTACAATATAGACTACCAATGTTAGCATTAGATTGTAGTGTCAGATTCTCTGACTAGCCCGCATGTGTAATTTGAATAATGAACAGTATCTACACACCAGACCCTTCTCGGTCATTCAAGCACCAGACACTCTTGGTCGATCCAGAGGAACACATGAAACATGCAGCTCCATAACCAACAGTATCATCCTCATCAGAGGCAGGATATGAACCAGAGTAGCACAGCTAAAGTTTGAGGAGTTCTGGCTCTCAATAATGCACCTCTCTGGGTTAAGTACTGAATCTGGAGAGGTGAAAGGTTTTGGTTATGGAGTCGCATTGGATCTGGCACCTAAGAGATAAAAAGAAGTTTGTCCAAGGGTAAGACACAATAAGGCTCAAAAGAGTCTAAAATCCTATAGTACAGGAAAATGCCAAGTGTTTGGTGTAAATCCTACAACGTGGGGTTAAAAAAAAATCTAACAATAATAGCACGAGAAAGTTACCAATATTGTAAGTAATCCTAGCTTACATATTTAATATATTGCATTTCAGGCTGAGTAGTAAACCTCATACGATTAAGAGCTGAGACTGTGCACAGAAGAAATGCCAGCTTGAGGCATGGGATGGAAATGACATGTCTATAATGTCAGTGATTGCTTGCTTGCTCATCATTCCAAGTCTGACAAGCAGTGATTTCAGAGATAGGTAAGAAATGGCTAAACCACTGGGGTATGATGGCTTAATTTAAATCAAGTTGCTTCCTGTGAGTCAGCCTGGGCCAAAGAAAGAGCCACCCACTCTAGCTGGAAATATCCCACAGCTGTGACCCACACGGGATCAGTGCAGAGAGGCAGGCATATTAAAAAAAAAAAAAAAAAGCAAGATGCATACACACAAGCTATTTTTATTATTAAATTGCTCATTATAAGAAGCCATGACGAGCAGAAGTGCACCTCAAAGCACAGCTAGAATGAAAGGGCTCGGAGATCTGCACACAGGATAGATTATACCTCGACTTCAAGCCAGTGAGGTGACATTCTACGCCTGGTTTATGACTCCATACAAAGAGGCTTCTAAAGGATCTGGATAGGTATCTATGATGCATACTGTTATGGTGGTCAGGAAAATTAGTTTCTCACGACAATCATGCAAACTCGCTGGCTCTTTCTGTTGATTGGCTGGCAAAGATATGTAAGTGGGTTGTGAGTGGGAGTTTAAAATCTGTCGCTGTAATGAGATGGAAGCGTACGAGGCATACACCGTATTATACAGGCATATACAGTGAATACACCACTCACATTTTTGTAACTATTTCATTATATCTTTTCATGGGACAACTCTGAAGATCTGACACTTTGATACAATGTAAAGTAGTCAGTCCACAGCTTGCATAACAGTGCAAATTTATGTTAATTTCCCCCCTCCAAAATTGTCCCTCAAAATACCAACACACAGCCATTAATATCTAAACCGCTGACAACAAAAGCAAGTAAACCCCCAAGTGAAAATTGCCAAATTGTGCCCAAAGTGTCCATATTTTATGTGGCCACCATTATTTTCCAGTGCTGCCTAACTCTCTTGGGAATAAAGAACTTCACAGGTTGCCACTGGAATATTCTTCTTGGAATCCTCCATGACAACATCGCAGAGCTGATCTATGTTACAGACTTTGCGTCTGAACCGTTGATACAATGCAGGGTGGAGCAATAGTCTAATGTTGTTTACACCAATTCCTCACTAACACCACATGATGCAACAGACATCGAGACTCACTGGACCGCGCAACATTTTGCCAATCTCCTACTGGCCAATTTTGGTAAGCCTATTTAAATTGTACTCTCAAGTTACCTGTTCTTAGCCAATATGAGTGGCACTCTGTGGTGTTCTACTGCTGTAGCCCATTGCTTCAATATTCAATGTGTTGTACATTCAGCGATACTCTTCTGCATTCCTTGGATGTAACGAGTGCTTTTGTAACGCTATGTAATGTTGCCTTTTAATCAGCTTAAACCAGTCTGGTCATTCTCCTCGGATCACTGACCATTGAACCATTCTCTGTAAACCCTAAACAACGGCTGTGTAAATCCTGTTAAAATCCCAGCAGATCAACAATTTCTGACATACTCAGACCTGCCCATGAAGCATTAACACCACTCAAGCCACTTTTATCACATTTCTGTGAGTTTCTGCCATGTGACTGACTGATACGATATTTGTGTTAACTAGTGATTGAACAGGTGCATCTCCGTCTCGAGAACAGGATGATGATGATAATTGCATGGTGCCTTTTAAAACCAATTTGCTTTTGAGAAATTCAACCTACTTTACATAATATAATAGTGTTGCAATGTTGAATCTAGCAAATTACTTTCCAATTGTCAAGAAAAAGTCATGGAAATGTTTATAGTAAATGTCTTTTTTTTCTACAATTTTAGGCATATGTAGAAGTATTATATCTTTTTCAGAAACCAAACCTTCTATATTAACATCTTTTTCTGAAACATGCAGGAATTTAATTGGAACGGATTTACCAAAGCCTGCTCTTACCGTTTACTATAGTCTGCTAATAACCTCCATATCTCTACTAAACACTGAACACTCAGGGCTTTCAGGTGGATTTCAAAGAGGTTCTGATGAAGCAGATCAGCAGTAAAGACAGTTCATAGAATGTGGCATATAGTTCATTAAAAAGCAGAGATGTGTCCTTGTTAATTACTAGAGAGACGCAGCCGGAAAGCATGTGAGGTCGTGCGAGAAAGAGAGAAACAGGGGTTAGAACAAAGTCAGGGACCATTAAATAAAACTTTCATGCCTTCCATGAAGTAGGAGGAGTCCATCTTTTCTCATTACACAGCTAACCAACTTTAGAGAGCCGAGTAAAATTTAATTTTCATTTGGTGGGCTGCCCAATCAAGATTCATAGCCAGCATGCCCCTGGCCTCTGGCATGTGTAAACAACTTAAGCTTTACAACTGAGATTACTTTATTAATGGAGAAGGCTATATTTAGATGAGACTTCATCAAACTAATGTGTAGGGAAATGGAAACTCGACCAATGATAAATCTGCTGTCAATGGACTCCAGCATCAAGGAAATACAGATATGGGATATAGCCATACAATCAGAAAACTGAAGCTTGTAAAATAATAGACTGAGGACAGTAAGCGCACACAAAAAGCCCATATGTTATTAAAAAAAAAAATCCACTAACATTATAGTAATATTTCATAAATGAACCGGTTAGCTTTATTTTAGAACAGGTCTTTTTAGACTTCCACCTTTCAAAATGTAATATGACATTCTAGTAGTATAATAATACTCATCACAACAAAGCACTACCAAATCTGGAAGGGTACAAATTTTAGGCTTTCATTTGAAAATATATTTAACCATTTACACTGCTCTACACACTAAACGAAAATCATTAAATGTTCTCAAAATCAGAAATAATCTTACCAAATATTTCATTTTCTAGAGTACAAAGGCTTTCACAAACTAAATGTACTGGACCTACTAACAGGAAGGACCAGGGTCCAAATCCCGGCACTGCCAAGTTGCCACGGCTGGGCCCAATCAAAGCCAATTTAGAGTAATCAATTAACCTGACGCACATGTCTTTGGACTGTGGGAGGGACACCGGAGTACCCGGAGTAAACCCACGCAAACACGGAGAGGACATGCAAACTCCACACAGAAAGCACCCAGGCCGCTCCGCCCTGTTATTGAACACAAGACCTTCTTGCTGTGGGGCAGCAGTGCTACTCCCAATGCCCAATGACCATATACACTGCACACAAAAATTAGGGGATATTTCAGAATGACATATACCATAATAAATTTTTATTTACGCAGGTTTTTAGTTAGATTTAGACTGGGACGCATGGCTCAGGTTGGCTCCTGCCTCATGGCTGTGTTACCTCCTGGTTCTCTCCCTGTAGCTATAGGTAATGCTGATTGCTGATTTATGCTGCACCTGGCATCAGTGACTGTTAATAGACTCTGTGCTCCTAACCAATAAGTAACTACATTTTCTCTTTTCTCACCAAGCTGATATTCCAGTACCAGTTCCAGCACCATACACTTAGATATTCCTCCACCTTAGCATCACTCTACTGGTCTTCGTCAACAGAACCCAGTCCCCCCCATGCTCGGGCCACACCAGAGTGCAGTGACTCCTTAAATCATTTAGTTTTGAGGAGACAATGTGGCTCCAATAACTTACCGCTGCGAACTTATCTTAAATCTATTTCGTTATTTATTTTAAATTGTATTACTAATTTAAATGTTATTATTGAGAATTATTTATTTATTATTACATCTAGGCCCTTTTTGAGTCTTGGTCCTACCAAGGTTTCTTCCTTCTATATTTAGAGAGTTTTTCCCTTTCCACTGTCGCCCTAGGCTTGATAAGGCTCAATATGGGACTGGCCTTTTAAGATAATATAATACTGTAAGGTTGCTTTGAGACAATTGTAAAGCTGCATTTTAAAAAGCGCTTTATAAATAAATTTGAATTATCCCCTAATTTTTGTGAGCGGTCTATAACACATAGTTGGCAATTGGACTCAGACTTCAAGGTTGAATTCATCATTCCATAATACTTTTTCCCCCACTGATCTTTAAACTGTGTAAGCTTAGCATATCTTGGCCTTTTCATCCTGTCTAAAAAAAGGGTTTTTCTGGCTTCTGCCATCTAAAAAGACCATTCCTGATTAAGCTTCTTCTGACTTTAGAAGGGTCGACTTGGCATGAAGCTGCCAGATGCTGCTATTGCTCAACTGTAATTGGAGGTCACAATAAATACTTCCTACTGTAACCCATATAAGCTATTATTCTTATTTTTATACAGTATACACACTTCCTGTGTTTTAAATAAGTGGCTGATATGCAATTATATATGGTCATAATACCAGTGAAAAATCAGTGGTATATTTAATATCATTGTGGCTTAAGGCTTAGTATTGTAGGTCGTTAGTAAATATGCAGCACCAATATGTTCAGCTAAAACAGAAACATGGGGGGAAAATAAATTAGTGTGAACATTAGCTCATACTAGTCGATAAACATTTACTGCTTATAAGAACATATAAAAAGCGCACTTAATCACTGAACACCCCTAGTATAAAAAAAAAAAAAAAAGTGTCGTAGTACCTAATAACCTGCTTAAATTCTTCCACATTCTTTGGAATCAGACCTAGTTGCGTACCAGTTGACTCTTCCATTATCTTACATTCAGGAAGATAATTAACTCTGCTTCTTCTGATCGTTTGTACTTGGTTACTTTGCAACAGGTCACACACATTTTTTCAGGAAACCCACGGGTCACGTGATTCCCTAACCCTAGATGGGACTTAACTATTACTCACGTGATTGGGATGGTAAAGGATAAAAAAAGTTAACGGGAGCAGACGGGAGCGGAAACCAATAAGTAAGACGTAAGACAAAAGACAACCACCACAGGCGCCACTATTTCGCTTTTTTTTTTTTTATCTTTTAAGAAACCTACAGTAACGCAATTCTAAAGAACTACATGGCCCAGAAGCCAATGATGCTTCCGCACACAGCTTCCCATCGGAATTCATAGAACACCAGCAATGGAGGGAGTAAACAAGGGCTGAAATCGCATACTTTGTATTCGGACACACTACATGCTCTCGCCTACTGCTTTCATGTACTGTATAGTATGGAAGTATGCGATTTCAGACAAGTTTATTCAACAGGGACTTAGCAGTCTGTCCTCCATAGGAAAAACTATAGGGACCACAGGCCATGTATTATTTATGTTTTGTGGCCTTTAGTGAAGGATTTCTTTTGTGATTAAGTCATAAAATGTCTCCCTATATTACCACAAATGAATGGAGATAAGATTAAATTTAATTGCATTGCCTAAAAACTAAAATAAGTAGGAAAAAACGCGAGCGGTAAAGGAGCGGGACTCGTGTTGAATAGGAGCGGGAGTCATTTTACCAGGAGTGGGACAGGACTGGAATTTATTTTTATTCTGGCCTGGGATTGGGATGGGACAAGATAATTTTCTGTAGGAGTTGGATGGGACAGGAAGGAAAATCCACTCCCGTGTCACCCTCTACTACAGACCTTACCATTTGGTTTTTCTAAAGAAAAACTCTAGTGATACATAATACTACTGATTAATGCTAATGCACCAAACTGTAGTGAAATCATGCTGGGATTCTAATAGATCATCAGATTTTGCCTTTTGCCAGCTCAGGGTCACGTTTTAATTACCGCAAAAAATCAATAGCAAATATTAATCACTTATAAATAAAATAAATGCACCCCCCTACCCTGCCAAATGATGAACTTTTATTTAGTATAAGACTTGCAATGGAACAAATGTAAAAAAAAAAATGCAGAATAGAGGCATTTGCACTTTTAGTCTTCCTTGTATGTAGCACATTGAGTACGACTAACTAAGCTGGAACACCGAGAACTAGTGAAAAACACCTACCCCAGAAATGTCAGCCACTCTGTGAATGGGGACCTCTTTCTTGCTGTGGAGTCCTTTCCCATTCTTGATAGCCCTGCAATGAAACAAACAGCATTATGGCCAGTCATCAAGAGCATTAAAATGAGCTCATACGGAAGGACAGATGGAGTGTTTCTTTCGATCATAGTTCTCTTAAAAATTCTGTAGGGCTGGTCAGAGAAGCAAATGCATCCACAGGACAGGCATCTGCCCAGTCCCACATAAAAGCCATGGATATTTATACTACCAGCAGCTTGCTGTTTGCTGTGGTCAGTCCAGACATCGCATCTCTCCACTCCAAGGTATCATAAACCTGCAGTACCTAAAGCCTATTACAGAGGAACTGTGTATATCAAAAACTAAACAAAGGCAGGCATTAAGAGCCCACAAGGAAAGCCGGAGCCCCATAAAATGCTTTAAAGACAAAGTGGTGGAGTTGGTAGATTTTACAAAATGAGCTACATGACTTTGGCCTCTTTAGAGCAAATGCATTTGGCTTTAACACCGGCTTCATCTTATCTCTCATCTCATCTAGTCCCCTGGAAGCCTCGGTGTGAGAGATTCAGCATGTAAGTGTGTGACTGCACTAAGGTAGATTTCTCAGAGGGTATGGGTTATCAACCTGCAACCTCGACTAAAAATAAATCGGAAACCACCAACCAGCTCATCTTCACCCGGTCCAGTTGGGAATTACGCAGAGATGATGGAACAAGGAGGCAGATGAAGATATGCAATTATATACATAAATATATAATATATAAACAAGGTGACACTACATTAACATGGAGCTGCAACCCTGATCTTCATTGTGTCCTCTACAGCAAGCTGCTAGTTTAAAGTGATCTAAAGATGTGTTCAGGGAGCCACATGACTACTACTGACTACATTAAGTGAGTCAATCTGATAGCTGGTTAAAGTGTGTGTGTGTGTGTTACACATCACAAAATATCTGGAAGTTCACTTAGATCAGCTGTAAGCAAGATAACTTGTTCTCATCATGTGTCATACACAGAGCAATGAGGGAATCATTTCACCCTTGAAATCAATACATGATTACAGCATCACAATGACTGCAAGTCACTTTCCCCAGAATATTCCCAAAAACCTCCAACTCACACAAGCAATAACTACATTAGTTTACATATTTAAGGCATTCAATACTTGAAGCCATATCTTCACTAGGATGTGCTTTTGACTCTGTGCTCCCATAAATAACTACATTTTATTTCTCTCCGAGCTGATGTCGCAGTACCAGTTCCAGCACCACACATTTAGATGCTACTCCACTTTAGCATGACTCTGCGGGTCTCTATCAACAGAAACCAGTTCCACCATGCCCAGGTCCCACCAGAGTGCAGTAACTCCCTGCATCATTCAGTTTTTAGGAAATAATGTGCCTCCAATACCTTACTGCTGAGGACTCATTACCTTAAATCTACTGCATTATTTATTTGAATTTTTATTACTAATTTAAGCAGGAACTACATTAGTTTCATGGGTGTGCTTTGGTTATTTTGGCTGGTTATCTTTGGCCTGCCCTCTCTGTCATACCTTTAAGCAAATAGTTGGGAATGACTGACAACTTTGGGCTTTGGCCGTTTATTACCTTGAGTATTCTTGGTTTAGACTAGAGCTGGAGGTTCACAGTCTGTGGCATTTGTGGTGATCTGGGATGTTGGGTTGTTTCCATTTGTATCTTTATGCAAGGTTGATGGTTGCTGTAAGGATGGATTATTGATGTCTCGTGATCCCTTTTGGCTTCTGGTTCTTCCTTTTCTAGCTATGCTATTATAGTTAGTACTGATGTACTCCCATGCTACACTTGCACAAATGTGTTATGTTTCATAACATCACTAACTACATATTCTGTTTAATCTCTGAGCTCTTCTTCCAGTACCAGTTCCAACTTCACTCTAGAGGTTCTTCTTTTATCAGTTCCACACCAGAGAACAAGAACTGCCGCTCCCCCTCCCCTGGCATGTATTCATTTCTATTATTAGCTTATGTTTATTTTCACTATACTACAACGAGATAACTAATTAATAATTGTTAAATATAACTTCTAAGTTTGAATTCGAGAAAAAAATGTTGCAAATAATGTTTGCACGCTTGCACGAGGTGGAAAGGTTAGAATATTGCATCGGCAAAATGCGAAAAAAAAAGGGGGTTGAAATGGGTTTACCGAATAAGTGATGACGTTTCAAGATGCAGTCGAATCCGGTTATGCGACCACATCAAGTTCTAATAACCGGCTGGTCCGATTAAATGTACACGCCCTATTTTACAAGACAAGACGTGCTATGTAACATATTAAATGTTTATTATATCTTTATTGAATGATTTACATGTATAGCAAACGTACAAACAAGAGCTACCGTTGCTTACGAACTTTGTTCATTGAAAAAAAAATTTGCAAACAAGTTTTTCGAAACGTTCTACAACACAATGTATAGATACTCAGCAAGCGAAACATAATACTGTAAAAAACAAGTTCTTACTAAATTCCAGTCAATGTTTGAAGAACTTATCCAGTGTGATGTGGATGATTCAGTGTTAGCTTTTGCTTTGGCTAAGTGGCGACTTGTGGTAAATGGAAATGTTAGGCAAACACCTGTAGGTGGCAGTAGAGGGCTGGGAAGAAACTCGGGAGTTTTCGGATAGTTATGCCAGAGACGAAGAGTTTCTTCACGGATATTATGTATTTCTTATTCGCTCTCACGTTCTTTTGTCCGATTAAGTGGAATTTTGGTCCAAATAAGCAAATAAAATTACAAGTATATAATAGGAATTGGTCCGAATGAGCGGCTGGTCCCATTAACCGGTGGTCTAATTAACCGGATTCGACTGTACATGATTTCGCTGTAGAGAATGTGAGTATGCAGTGCACAGTAAACCTGTGGTATGTGGTGCACTGCAGAATTAAACTGTGCCATTTCTTCTGCCTCCTGCACACTTGGTAACACAACATAATGTTTAATTAGTTGTGACGTTATTGCTTGGCACACAGCGTATACACTGAACTGTTATGCTTACGCCGAACAACTCACCCACTACCCTGTACTCCGCACAAGTGGCTAGCTTGTACAAGGCAATGGCGATCCTCTTTTCAGTTGGCACAGGTGGCCGGTAACTGTAAACCTTTGGCTCTACAGATGACCAGTTCATGATGCATAGCTTTTCAAAGGTTAATTTTGACATTCTGAAATGGGAATTTTTCTGAAAAATGGGTCTGTACAAAAACTCTTTAGACCGTATAGGTTCCCAGATGTGAGGTGACCGTCACTGTGGCACAGACAATAAAGCCCCATTAGATAGGCAATTGCTCATTCTGCCCGATGTCTTTTAGCAGCAAGCAACACAACCACAAAAAGGTTGCAAATGGCTGTAAATATAAGTCTCCTTAAAGCAAAAACCGAATGAAATCCCGCCATCTTGCTCGTTTATCCGCAGCGCGTCATGTCAAGGTTTTTTTTCGCATAACTTTGGTTGATGGAAACTTTATTCTGGTGATATTTCGTAAATGTCTATTACCACTTACGAAATGTTTGAATGGAAACCCAGTAAATTTTCCATTGTACAAAGTTCTACAAAAAAACTGATTTAGATGGATTTTAAATCAATTTAAATCTATGATTCTATAAGACCTATACATAGCATAACTACATTTAGTGGGGCATTGCTTTTGGGAATCAAAACCCATATCCATGCACTGCACACTGGAGAGCTTGTTTTTTTTTTTTAGAGACACATTCCCCAAACTTAAATTCACTGTATCGTAAAGCAAAGTCATTTGTTCAGAGAGTTGGTTATCTTAGCTATTTGAAAGAGCTGTCAACCTTTTTTTTTTTTTTTTTTTTTTTTCAATGTGTTCTGGTAAAATTTCATTTATTTATCACTTCTTCCTTTAGCTGAAAACCTATTTCATTCCTCACAGCTTTCAATATATTCACAGCTCAAAAGCACACCCTCAATTTCACCTAAAGTTAAGGCAGCTCAAATAGAAAAAGGAACATTTTATGCATATAGACAGTTATGCAGAAAAATAACTACTTAATTAAACTCTTACCGTGCCTCAGCAGCCAGCAACTCGTCATAATGAGAGGATCTTTGATCATCATCTTGGCGATACCGGATTACTATAGCAAGGCCTTTACTGACCAGGGCCTCAGCAATATTTCTACAGAAACACAAAGGGAGACAGTTCAGTTTGAATGAAAGCTTGCAGTTATATTGCTGGTGTGTTTGTCAAGCTTTAGGTGTTTCAGATGTAGAAATTGAATTGAATAGAATAATGGAAGCATAACAGGGCAGAAATAATTTGCAGTCTGAGAGCTCATCTTTCTGCTATACCGACACCTTAATCACTTCTTGGCAGTCATTACTGTATGATTTTTTTCCTTTCTTCACAGCTTTGGAGAACTACGTGTGAATTATTCTCAATTTCATTCATAAAATGAGCACACATTTCCGAAGTAAGTCCATTTTTCCTGCATTATGTCACAGCTAGATGCTTTTGTTTTATATCGCTCCCTAATTACATGCTAGAATGATCAGGATCCATGCATACATTGTAGCTGTCAATTAGCATGGACACAACACAATCAAAAAACAAAACACTGAAATAAAGCAACATTATCCCCTGACCCTGACCAGGATAAAGCAAGGTTAAAACGAAAGTGGGGCACTTGCACAAAAAAAAAAAAAAAAAAAAAAAAACACATTTATATATATATATATATATTCTATATCTCGTACAACTATACCTTATTTATTTATTTGGCTGTGCGATGCATTCAATTGGTTTATGAGAGAGGAAAAAAAAACAGTAGAATTTGGTGGTAGTAACAGAAGGCAAGAAATGTGACCAAGGACAAGGCACACTATGTTACATGGCTCAGAACTTTATTAACGAGCACAATACAGGACTCTGCAAACCCTTTAACAATAGGGAAAAAGTGAATATACAGCATTCTGTTAGACTGTAATGCATACCAGCTACAAATCAAGGTCTTAAGAATGTGGTAAAAAGATTAGTCTAAATAGTAATATACAGTATCTTACAAAAGTGAGTACACCCCTAACATTTGTTTAATTTTTTTATTACCTTTTCATGGAACAACACTGAAGATATAACACTTTGATACAATGTTAATATGTCAATCTACAGCTTGTATAACAGTGTAAATTTGCTTAATGTCAAAAAATTCATTATTTAACAAAAAATTATGTCTAAACCACTGGCAACAAAAGTGAGTACACCCCTAAGTAAAAATGGCATTGTGCCCAATTAGCCATTTTCCCTCCCCGGTATCATGTGACTCAGTGTTGCAATGTCTCTTGTGTGAATGGGGAGCAGGTGTGCTAAATTTGGTGTTATTGCTCTAACACTCACTCATACTTTTCACTCGAAGTTTAACATGGCAGCTAATAGGTAAATAAATCTGAGGTTCTAAAGAAAATGTATTGTTGCTCTACAAAATGATGGCCTAGGCTCTAAGAAGATTGCCAACACCCGCAAAGGTGAGCCGCAGAATTCTAGCTAAGACCATACAGCAGTTTAACAGGACAGTATCTAGTCAGAACAGGCCTCGTCACGGTTGACTAATGAAGTTGTGTGCTCAGCGTCATATCCAAAGATTGGATTTTGAAAATGGATGTAGGAGTGCTGCCAACATTGCTGCAGGTTAAAGGAGTGGGGGTGAGCCTGTCAGTGTTCAGACCATACGCCGCACGATGTATCAAACTGGTCTGCATGGCTGTCGTCATGGCTGAAGACAAGAAGACTACGGACATGGATTACTGGAACCATGCCCTGTGGCCTGATGAAAACAAGATAAACTTATTTGAGGAAGAGTATCTCTTCACTTCAGAAACTGGGAGGCGGGGCAGAATTCCAGCATAATAATGACCACAAAATGACCCTTCTAAGATGACCACGGCCTTGCTAATAAAACTGAGAATAAAGGTCAAGCATGGCTTCAGACCTAAACCCTATTGGGGCATTCTCAAATGGAAGGTGGAGGTGCGCAAGGTCTCTATCATCCACCAGTTCTGGGATGTCATCATGGAGGAGTGGAGGGCAGGGAAAATAGCTAGCTGGGCACAATTTGGTCATTTTCACTTAGGGGATTACTCTTTTGTTAAGAGTGGTTCAGAAATTAATGGCTGTACATTGAGTTATTTTGAGGGTACAGTAAATTTACAGTTATACAAGCTGTAGACTAACTATTTTACATTGCATCAAAGTGTCATATCTCATCATATCAGTGTTGTCCCATGAAAAGATATAAAATAGTTATAAAGATGTGAGTGGTGTACTCATGTTGTGAGATGCTGTATATACATATGCATGCGTGAATACGGGAAATATCATTTAAGCCAAATTAAGCAGATGACCAGATGAGTACTAGAAATTATTAAAAGTATTAATAACAAAAAATTATGTAAAATAATAAAATGATGCTAAATTTGCAGTAGTGCTAAATGGTAATCTGAAAGGAATTCAAAATCAAGTTTAGCTGATTTTATAGACCATTCTATCCAGCTCAATCTCAAGTTACTTTATGCTCATACACATTGAACGTAGAAAATTATTTGCAGTCCTCAATCTGGGATTTCTGAAATTTAATTTTCAAAAAAAAGGGAGAAAAATATGGATGCTGAACACAAATCTGCACCACCTGTGAAATGAAACTCCACTCCTCAATCCCACGCTATTTACTCTTAGAAAGGGTTTGAGTGGAAGGAGCTCTAGCGCTCCGCATTGTTGCTATGGCACCATCAGCCTAACTGCAATTAGGTTCGACCTCATACAGGCCAAGCCCAAAGTGCCAAAAGCTTTGGAAGTGGGAGAAAAATGTCCCAGTGTGCCTGAGACAATAGATCTCGGCACAGCGGGAGGAGGCCATGGCTGACCGCACAGCAGTCAAATTATGTCTGCCAACTGCTGTTTCTCTAGCCAATTTGAGGCTATTAGAAAATGTGATAAACCTGACGCTCTCACTCTTGCTAAAGTCAAAGCAGTTAGGGACAGGGGCAGGTACATATAGGAAGGTCTATAGCCAATGATGAGCTGGACCATTAAATTACAAGCCTGCACTCTGCGTGAATTCCTAGAAGGAAGATAAAACAGAAATATAGTATATTCACCCTTATTGTGGATAGAGCTCTCATGGCGCTCCTAGATTTATGTGCAACAGGTCTGTACCCAGATTCCACTTTCCTGCCACTTGAGTTGCTTTTACTGACAGCAGGTGTCTCACACTCCACATTGTCAGTGTGGAAGAGTGTGTGCAAGAAAAGGGACCACGGTTCTCCCTGATTATTGATACAGGCTACCACTGTGGTGTTGTTCGAACAAGAATGAGATCCCCTTTGAGATTCGGGAGAAAATAGGCACTCTATCCAGCTGGGCTGTAAATAGACAATCTATGCAAGTGGCAAGGTGAATGCCTTTTTTTTTCCAAAGCAGTGTTACAGCCACTTAGCAGCATTTCACAGAAACATGGGGGCTCAGTGAAAGTCAGAACTAAAAAAAGAATTCTATTAACTGATAGTCAATTAAAATAGCATTGTGAAAAGACGTAGCAGATAAACAGATTCAAAAATAGTTGTACAGTACTGCACAATGCATGAGGATTCACAGTACTGTACTTAACATGTATACCGTATTATATGCTGCTCACAAAATAGGGGATAGTTCTAAATGAAATTTGTTCATAACCCTGTTGACCATCCAAGCCAATCAACATGCACAAGTGTAAAGTTTAGAGCAAAAGAGCATACTTTTAGAGCATCCATACCGCTCGTTTATTTGTTTGAAGGACAACATTTGAACTAGAGACCGTTCTAACTTGGTTTGTGTGTTCAGGCACTTTTGTTCCCCACCACCTGTATATTCTCTCAAACCTGTAACTAGACAAACTGCTTCACATTCATTCGCTGAGTGCTTTTGGTTTCCATCAATTAAAAGCATTAGACAATACAAGTGGACACAAGTGTCTCTGCGCTCTCTCTAACGCATTTCCAAAATCAGAATAAAACAACTTCTGTAGGATACGGAAAAAAGTATTTGGTGTGACCTCCCCTTTCACTTGAGCAATGGCAGCATCTGGGAGCTTCATCTGGAAGCAAAGTTAACCTTTCTACAGTCCAAAAAAGCTTAATCATGAAGGGGAGCAGCCATGAAGCCACTTTTTCAGGAAGAGGAACAGAGTGAAATGGCTAAGATATGCTAAAATTGACAAAGATTGAAATGAAGATCAGTGGAAAACAGCATTAAAGAGTGACTAAATTTAAAATACTCCAAATAGTCCAGTTGTCAACGTGTCATATAGGGACATAATACACTTGCAAAAATATCAATTCCGAAAGACAGTGCGCAGAGTGCTGTACACATATCCCAAATACCACTAAGTGAACACTTATTATATTATGATTGTGTGAAAAGATGGTAATGTCTGCAGCTGATTAAACCAGCAGACCAGCAGAATGATGGTCTGTGTGAATGAGAAATATGGAGTACCATAATAAGCAGGTCACATGCCTGTTTGGATCAGCCCTGGGCTCTGGGTGCCACCTGTTACCATCACTGTGTTACATGCCTCGCTAGGGCATGCTGGGTAATCGGTTCAGCCTCGAGCATGGAATGTCCTCACACTCCTGTATCACAGCCTCACATACACTAATGAGAGAGAGATTGTGTGTGTGTGTTGAATCAGACTTAAACTGCATCTGTTCCAAAATCTCTCTGATGGATTTAGTTTATCCAATCTCAATTTCACCTTGTAAAGCAATAGAGGGTAAAGAGAGGAGATTACAGCATGGAGGAAATGTAACAGCTCATTTTAATCTGTAAAATCGCCAGCAGCCAGTGGGGTTTGACTCTTCCATGGTATGACAACCTCGTCAAAAAATATAAAGACATAGGAGCATTAAGCAAAATTAGCAACAACCTAATTAAAAACGCATTTTATGTTACATCACATAGTAAAGGACATGATTTGTTTGATCTACTTAATAGGCTAAGTAATTCTTAATATAACATTAAGGCTATCTAATGAGCCAGAGCACACTGTTGACCTTGCACTCATCTCTGCATTCTCCAAGGGGTTGAGAGATCAGAGATGAACCTTTAAATTCAAGTGCTTCCCATTTTATCACTCACACTTGTCTGACACATTTTGTTAAAAGGATTGCCATCAACTGTAATTTTGCCACTCGCATCAGCTGTAATTTTGTCATCCATATCTTTAGGATACTGAAAATACTCCCACACAGCCAAATTGATCCGTGGTGGGGGAGGATATTCAGTTTAATCAGGTTCGCCAGTTTTTCTACTTCAGCTCAACACTGTTACCATGGGAATTTTTCATCATAAAATGATTCATATTTGAAGAAGCACTCACATTTGGGGGAACGGAAACTGCAACATCTTTGGGAAAAAATAAATTGGACCAGTTAAAATGATAATGGCTCCAAAGGAGGTGTATTGATTTGTTGTGTGTTTAAGCACAGTTGCACGATGGCTGGGGAGCAAGGAGAGATATTTACATATGTTATACCTGTTATACATAACAATACCCTAACATATTGGATGGAATGTTAATAAGAAAAAAATGGATAAAAGCAGACCCCATCAGATCCAATCTCGCTCCTGACATTGATGACAAAATTCACTGGCCACTTCCTGACAAGCTGTTCTTCTAACCTTTTTACAGTCATGGAAAAATGTGTTAACTTGAACAAGTGCCACCGGTTTCCACAGCAAATGCACATCGAGTTGGTGTGTAAAAATGTGGTGTAATACTAAATGTATAAAAAAAAGGAATCAATAAATGATCAGAGCATTATGCCAAATAAACAAACAGAAAAGAAACACCCTGGACGAACGCAAGTTGACCTTTAACCAAAGTATTTGCTCTGTACGAAAAGCGCCATCTAGCAAAGGGTTCAGCTGTCTTTTGACACCTGTATTAAATGGGTGAAACCATCCAATTTTTTTAACATATATCAAATAACCGGGTCAATTTTTTTTTTCTGAAGAACAACAATTCAATATAGCATGAAGTCTTCTTATATACAAAAGTAAACAAAAAAATAGTCCACTGGAACTAGAAGAAACTAGGAGTGTCACTAAGAACGCGATGTGTGTGTGTCTGTGACGATGACGCCTCACTGCGCAACCAAATGTTCAAAAAATGCAGCTGCATGAAATAAACGAGAACGCCTAATCCAAATGGCCCCGTTTTTGCATCGTCCCACTCCTAATAGTTACATATGTATTTATGATGCATAGCCAACTATGCAAAAAATAAAAAATAAAAAAAACCTGAACAGGCATCTGGCGCATTAAAACCAGAGTACGCATCAAGAATGCTGTCTGTGTTCTAATTCAGTGCCTGGGGTTATAGTTAATGAAAACTAAAGCTACCGAAAGTGTGTCTTGCTGCAATGAAACTATTAAAACATGAAACTGAAATGAAAATTGTTCATTTTTACGTCCAGGAGATTAAATAAAAACTCGATGAATATTTTAAATTGCAGTTTGGTAGGTACAGGCTAACTGCACAGCTAAAAGCGAGATACAATGTAAAGGTAGTTCTGTATGTATCTTGTTTGTATTGGTGACCTTATATTGATCAAGCCAAATCTATTCTGAATCTATACTTTAAACAAGATCATATTTGTTCTCATATTGCTGTAAATGGGTTTCAGAGCACATATATGGCACACCTATAAAGGAAGCATAATAAGTGCCAGATCGAGATACTTGTATGATCGCCATTCAGGACACGCAATATCCCATTAAGCTATGTCTCAGAAATTGGTGCTTAACTTTAAACAAAAAGTAGAATCCTACGACTCAGCAGGACTGATTCAGCTACAGCAGCTTTACTTACATTCCTCCAATGGTGACAGTAGCACAGGTACGTTTTGGGAAGGCAGGAGTGGGGCCGGCTTCTGCGGCTGCAGTGGCACCTCTGATGTAATCGACGGTGACGTTGACCTGAGAGCAGAAAGAAATCATTGACAGTACGGAACGCTACAGCATTCAGCACAAGCCCAGCTCTGGAGATATATGGACCAGTGAAACCTCGTATGAAGATACAAACACGTTACTGCTCAACTCCTTTATTGCGACCCATTAAATTTGACAGAATTGTGCCTCGAGAAAGCAACACAACCCCTGAAATTGATTTCACTGCCAGAGATTGCAAATCAACATCAAGCCTCGCAGACTTAAAAACAAACTTAAAAATATTAAACCTAAGCGACAGAATAGGCATGTGTGCAAGGGCCTGGGAGCTAGTCCTTCTAAGGTCATTCTCAGTCAGTGTAAATCATGTCCAGTTTGGCTGTGGATCTCCCCAGAGGAGCACAAATCATACTTGGAAACTCTACAATGTAGAGAGTGTGAGGTGGGTAGGTACGGGGGAGGGCTCAAACCATCAGAATGCACCATTCTTCAAAGTGCTACGCATAGAACCTTATTCATTCTTAAACAGCATCACCAGAGCCTGTCGGTGCCAAAAGCAATCACGGTTTTCAAGCATAGGCCACAAACAAACGAGCAAATAATCAAATAAAGAATAAATCCCTCGCTAGAGTGCCGTCAAGCTTTTTTTTTTTTTTTTTTTTTACTTCTACCATATGTCCATGGTGTGTCATGCTCGTTCTTTAATCTTACTGGAACATCTCATGTAATATAAAAGCTCATCTACCATAAAAAGCAAAACGAACTCTAGTTTAAATTAAGGAGCGAACACCTGATTTTGCATGAGCTCTGAAGTCATCACAGTAAATGCATTTACTTAATCATTAAGTGGTGCTGAAAAGTCAGAAACAAAATAGAACATAAAAGTCAAAATTAGGGCTGCTGTTTGCCAGTAGTACTCGGGGTAATAATATGTAATATTAATATAATATGTAAAACTGATATTTACAAGGGCCACAAAATAAATAAAGGTAAAAAATGGCGAGGTTATGTATGGGTAGACTTTGAGGAACAATGATAATACCGTGTGATAGTACAAGAATGTTATTTGTGATGCTAAACCTCAAGTATTTCACCGACTTTTAGCTCCCTTGCTTATATGGGAATTGCCAGGGTAAAAATGTACTACTGTAAGTGTACCACATTTACAATATTTATAACATTGTTGCTGCCATTTTGAGGGGTTTTCAATAATAAAATAAAGGCGTACACATAATATCAGGCGTACGCCGATAACTATAGTTGTAAATACAGGTAAGCTCTGTTTAACAACCATCCAATGAAGAACAGTCCATTTCATAAGGGCAAAGGTCTTAATTAAAATGAATTATAACAGGAAACGTCTTTTAACAGCATAAAAACGGCAAAGACACTGTACAGGGCTGCCTGACGCTTTATAATTTTGCAGTACAGTACTGATCATTAGCTACTATATTTGACTTATTTATTACAGATTCCTACACGAATTACTTACTCGTGTGTTGGCAGCATATCATATTGCTTTGTTGCACTCTAAGGCTTTGTGTTTTTCCTTCTTCTGTTTAGCTTGTCAAATTAAATGCCACTCAATGTTGAAGGACCACAAGCAAAAAAAAAAGGAGACAAAGCTTAAAAGCAGAACTCTGTCATTCGAGTATTCTTGTGTTTGAAACTTCCTTACTGGTAGTGTGCTCACGTTCTCATCTTGTTAGCTCACGTTTGGACTTGAACTCCCGTTTCCCCTTTATGGATTTTCTCTACTTTTTTGTAACAACGCAGTGTAACTGCTGTTCGTAAGTGTATGTGCCTGTCCTATTGTAAGTAGTACTCCTTTATTTGTCCACCTGTATATTCTCTCTTACCTTTAACTATATAAACTGATTCACATTTACTGGTTGAGTCCATGTTTCATCTGACTGATGTTCTGTGTTGTTATTCACATTATTTACACTACAGAAGCATAAAATGATTACGGTGCAGAACAGAACAGAAAGGTGGTCACTAAACGACAAATATTATAAAATGGAGTTAGTGCCTTGAAAGTAAAAATTTATTAAATCACTAGATAAAGCAAAAGGGGTGTTTATTTCATACCACTTTAGAATCATTTAAAATTCTTTCAAATACTCTTCCAAATGGTTGTATTGTGGCATTTATTTACACACTTATGCCATATTTAGACGCTTTGTCAAGTTCTTTATTAAACATGCTGGCTTAAATGGTATATTTAACATTTGAAAAGAAACACAGAGAACACGAAAGAAAATAACATTATTTGGTTAGACTGTATGACAGCACTGTCTTGAAAGATCTTCTTGCATTTAATGTGCTACAAAGCAATACCCTGAAGATTTGTGACCAGGCGGCACCTTCGTTTCATTTTAGATCTTTTAAAATATGTGTGCGTATACACACACACACACACACACACACACCCATCTTTAGAACAAATTCTCTAGACGTGTATTGTTATCGCGAGACCATGCCTGGCTCTGCAATGCTATCGCTGGAAGCCTTGGTGCCAGCGAATTATTCCTAGCCAAAGTGAGACCTATCCATGAATGAAAGATGGCGTTACTGTCACCGCAACAAACCACTTATTTCAGAACAAACAGGAGACAACGGTGTAAACAATCTTGTCCTGTGGCCATCTGTGTTCATCTTTCACAGAGTCCAGAAAACCCTCCCACAGGGAGCCAGCAGCCTCCTGCTTTACCTCATTAGCGCAGAGCAAACTCACAGGTATTTAAGAAGAGCAGACACAAATTCCTGCTATTTGAAAGCCTGCCCTCCTTACTCTTCTGCAGTCCTGTGGGTGTGCACAGATGGATGTTGTACAGTCGCAACAAACGCATCACTACAATTACACAGAAAATATGCTCTCAACTCTTTTTTTTTTTTTCTCCTCTAGTAACACAGCCTCAGTCATTTTTCATACTGCAGTCTGCTTCTGCAGGGTGCATGAAGTGCCTACTTGAGAAAAAAAAAATTAATAGAAAAGGCCAGAGGGTTAAAGCAGGACATCACATTATTTAACACGGCTCTAGTTTTCATACAGAAAACTAAAGTCACTGGCACGTGTAAAAGATAAAGACCCATAATGCTTCGAACTACATAATGAAAATTGTGCGGTCCTAGAAATTGTGCGAAGAGAAATGTTTTCTTATCCAAACAGCTTCGTGGATCATTCACTAAGCCTCATCAACAAATAAAGCATTTTCCTGACAAAATGATTGTTTTGTGTCTCTCAATCTCCCTCAGTACAGAGAAAAGTGCTCTGCTTCACTATGCAGGGGTAATGAGCTTAGGCAGACGACACTGCATCCCTCTTAAAGAGCGAAAAGAAGGGAGAGGGGGGAAAAAAGCCAACAATTCACCCTCCTTCAAAAGGAACTAATGTGCCGGAGAGCGCACACGAGCGACCACAAAAGACAAATTGCATGAGAAAAAGGGAGAGATCTGTGAGAGTGGGACAGAGTATGAGACAATGCCACGGACAGGGTACAAGAGCAATAATCCGTAAAGCAGATGATAGATTTTTTTTTTTAACCAAGCAATGCCTGGCTACCATTCCCATACATTCTCTTCCTGTGTAGAAGTCTGCTGTTTTTGTACATTACAATAGTCAAACCAAAAAAAGCTGACACCAGCAACAACGTTGATGCGGTGAACAATAACACGGCAATGGATGACTAACTGCAGTAGGGGAACTTAATAAAAAATATATAATAATGACATTCAAAAAACCTTCAAAGAAAAAACTAAAGAATCCATATATTTGTCCTACTACTACTAAACACTAACTTTTCCAAATGTTTTAACTCTGGATGCATATCCTTTCTTACAAGAAAAAGCCTATCATAGATCTATGCAAGTCAATGACTGTAGCAACACATTTTAGGTTCCCTGAGCTTAACTCACTACTGTGTGGAAATTAGTTCTAGAAAATCCCTGACTGGCCAAAGTACATTTTGTACGGCAATGCAAATCATATAGGCTACAGATACTTGGCTAGCCTGCATTTAACTGCTAACCATGGCTTTACATTTAAGTAATTTTAAATTATTGAATAAAACACCTTGTTATGGTAAGATAAATGCTATTTAATAAATTCTATACATTACACCTTATGTTTCATACACATAACGCGCACCTCGACTAAGAAGGGGGCATGTGCCAATAAATCCATTGTTAAGTTTCAGAGTTTAATATCTGCTATACATCTTGGCATAGCGTTTCTCACACATGCTTAAAACTGTATAGGATTACAATCATGACTTCCTCACTTCATTTCCCAGTACTCCACACACCTTGTGACCCCCTATGTCACGCACGGCAGAGTTCCAAATCGATCACAGGAGACTACTAAGTGCATAGCTTACCTTAAACCTACATTAAACTATAGTTGGGCAAAATCATTGACATAAAGCTCATTTTACAATAAAGTACTGAACCGCTCATGTAATTTATTTTTTCAGTTTGGATTCTGCTTCCTTTTTTTCCTTTACATTTTTAGTGGTCACTGCACTCTTGTTCGTTTGTCTCTCTACATATTTGTTTTTCTCCTTTACTCTGTTTTGTAATGGCCAGGACCCCCACAGGATCAGCACTGATCAGGTAATACACTGCTCACAAATACTGGGGCATATTTAAAAATGAATATTAAGAGGATACCACAAGAACTGCTGGACAATCTGATCCTGTACAAGCCCCATCACTGTCGGTGTGTTTTGGCAGTCTCGGGTGACCATACACCCTACTGAACAGTCAATGTGTGGCACTCTCATCCAGTTTACCAAGCTTCTGTTCACCCCCACGAATATATCACTTGCTACCAAATCACCATAATTGAGTTCGCATCTCAATTGTTTAATCAAACGACTTGTTCACTTTTTTTTTCTTCTTCTGATTATCTTGTTTAATGGAAGGAATTCAAATGCCCCTTTTTTAATTTTTAAATATCTCCTAATTTTTGTGAGCTGTTGCATTTGAGTGGTGGATCACTCAGTTCTGCAGTGAAAGCAGCATCCTGTAGGCAGTGTCCTTTGAGCACTGATGAAGGATGACTAACAAACTGTGCAGCAACAGATGAGCTACTCTCTCTGACTTTACATCTACAAGGTGAAGCAATAAGGTGAATGTCTCTAATAAAGTGGACAGTGATTGAACAGTTCTAAAAACACTGTGTCTGATCCACTCATACCAGCACACCACCACCACTTTAGTGGCATTGCAATGCTGAGAATGAACAACTGTCCTGAAAATTACAGGACAGTGTAACATGGACTAAATATGTGTATACCCCCCTCTACACATTTTGAAAAAGTAGTTTGCTACTCCCTTTCCAAAAAGGAAATTCCTGATCAAGTTCTTTAGACTGTAGAAGAGTCAGTGTGGCATCCCAATAAAGCTGCCAGACGTTACTATTCCTCAGGAGCCTATAAATCTTCTTATAAACAGTGCATACACATTTACTGTATTTCCTGGCTGCAGAAAAATGGAAATTGATCATTTCTTGTCTACAGTGATTGAACAATTGTAAAAACAATGGTATTTATGATTGAATGGTGATCTAAGACGGAAGGAAGAATAGGCATGTCATTTGAGTTTAAAAAAAGTAACAGTTTCATGGCATTTTCTTTTTGTATTGCCCATTTTGGGGTTGAACTTTTGCAGTTTGTTCCATTTGCCTTGCTATTTTTATTATACAAGTAAATGGTGGAACAGTAGAGGTTTTCTGTCAGTTGATGGGAGTTTGGAGTTTGCCATATGGGCCTTGTTGTATTCCTTTCCACAGGGCTGGGAAAAGCGTAGAAGGTGGGTTTATATCTGAGAGAAAAATATACATTTTGGCTAGTTGCAGTGAGAACAGGCCATAATATTTCACTGCTTAAATGTGACCTGCTAGGCTTGCATAAGACTGTACCTCTGTACAGCAGAATGTGTCCACTTCATTCCACTGCAGTGCCAGCCACAAAATGCCAAGTGCTGCCATCTTTGTCCCACTACAAACACCCGAGACTGCATTTCTATCGGCTTGCTAAAGCAAACACAGCAAGATTTTGAAAGAATGGAAATGTGCACAAGGATGCCTAGGAAAAAAAAGAAGAAAGAGAGAGCAAGAACTATGGTTCTGTGCACACTCGCAAATGCAGACATCAAGCACTGCACGCTCGCTTTCCTCTCCCTCACCTCACACACATGAAACCCAAAAGCTAGCAATATACGCATACTCACACACAGGAGGCACTTTATGAGGGCGGAATTATCCGAATGTGCTCTTCCCTGATAAGTGGATTAAAGTACTTTTCATTTGACTTTTTTGCTGATGCCGAGACCCTCAACAGATGTGCTACTTATGTATCTAGCTTTGGATTATGTCATGAGTGAGAAGCGCTTCAGTGATCGAGGTAGGGGGATGGGGAGGACGCTTGAAAGGAAGCGGACTTCTTTGAGGCTTTCGCTCCATTCCCCGGAGTGAGTAAACGCCCCTATCTTTGCACATCCTCTCAGCAATTCTTTCAAAGGAACGAGCACGGTCTGAAATGGACGCCTTCCTGTACAATCTCTCTCTGGACCATGCCAGAGCCAGTTTCACCCTCTACATCCCCTTCTCCTCTTGCTGAGCTTGCAGGTAACATACAGCAGGTACAAAGGCAGGCTTAGATGCATGCATATGTAATTCACTTTCAGTAAAAGAACAGCCTCAGGCTTCTCCAATGACCCTTAAAGAGCTCTCACTGCCAAGCAAGGTGGTGGCGAATAGAGATGTTCTAAGGAGACAGAATCAAAGCTCAGGCTGCCAGATCAGACCGCCTGTCCCTCTGGACACAGAATAAGCTTTTCTATTTAATACATAACCTGAACACAAAGAATTGTGTATAAAACAGCCTTTTCAAAAATTCCACAGTCAGTCAAGAACAAGAAAGGCAAGTGCTACAGTAAGCACAGATACCGAATAGCTATAGATTTTCTAAGAGCCCTTGAGGAGTCTACAGTATTGAAGCGTCAGAATTTGGAACAACAGCATGAATCCATGGACTCAAACTGAGTTGTGTCAATGTTTCAAGCTGGTAGCGGTGGCATAAAGGTGGTATGATTCCTTGCAACACACTGGCAATTTGATACTTAGTATTCTACACTGTGCAACGGCAGATGAGGCAAAGGGAGGGAACGGTTGCACACTTGATTTATAAACTGTAAAGAAGTGATCTTCCCTAGCAAGTCTGCAGTAATGAACTTCATTCAGAGCACTCTGGTACAACTAGTTTTCGGAGTGAACCAGGCGCAGATGGAAGGAATTCCAGCTACTTATTAAAAGCAAAATTGTGCTTACGCAAGAACGAATTTGTCTTCGTGCATTGGTGCATTACTAGGAATAAACAGGAATAAGAAAGGAAATAACCGATGGTCACAGTAAGGTTTTTTTTTTTGCACTACTGTATACAATGTGCTGCACGCCCTTTGGTGGCTTAATAAAACGGCACACAACGTTAATAGAGCAAGCATGCCAGTTTATGTTCAATATCTAGCCGAAAGGCAGGCTAAATGATTGATTGATTCAGATGAACAAAAGACATTTAATAAACACTGGGAGGAACATGATACACCAACAGGAAGCCATCTTTTTTAAGCTAACTAGTTCTGCTATGGTCTCTGTACAGCGTCGCACATGACTGTAATGCAAAACGAGCAATCGAGCAATTTTAGCCAATAACGTACAAAAAGTAGAAGTATTTAAAACACAACCCTTGGCCCAAACATTGCTTTTAGATCCTATTAGCAATTATGTGCTCTTCTGTACAGTCACTGTGCTAAAAAACACTACAGACTACAGTTCAAACTGGCATGATAGGCAATGGCCCATGGTTCAAAGTGCCAAGAATTTGGTAGACACATCACAGTGGTCTAGTGACTAATGTTAGTTATCTAGCTAATACAAGGTCCTGTCAGGAAATAAAAAAAAAAAAAAACAGGTCACTTTGCCACCGTTACCCATAGTCGCCACAGTGTGCACGTTTTTTTTTTCTTAACCATGCGATATAGAAAAGACTGAGCTTAAAAGTACCACCAATTAAACAAATAAAAGTATGTTCTAAAACCCAAATCACAATTTTACCAGATTTTACCAGCTGTCAATGTCTATGTATGTTAATGTCTAAATGTTGTTTTGCACTTTTTGTATATTTTTTCTGGTTTAAAGACGCTATTAAGGATTTTTCACCTCTAAAAAACTGCTTGTTATCAGAAGTAGTTTTGCAGTCATATTCAATAGAGGTGAAGCTGGAGCTTATTCCACAGACAACTTTTCTCCTCTTACAAGTCAGTCTACCCTCATATATGGCCAAGAACGTTAAAAAGTGCACAAAAAATAGGGTTGCAAGTACAACAGGCAGAAGTAAGGTTCTTTAACATTTGCTAGGCATACTCTGCATGGCAGGGTAAGGAGTTTGTCAAAAGGTAAAATGAGAAGCTTGATATTAAGAAGAACCAGCTGAGGTGTTCTGGGCTTCTCGAGAATGCCCCCCGTGGTCGGCTTCTGCTACAGCTCACCAGGGCAAGTGTATGAAAAGAAGTGAAAGAACTGCTTAGAGCACTATGCACCATTTTGAATCTATTAGATTTGCTCTTTCTGATCTAAATGCTGCTTCTCTTGCAGTCATTCTTTTTCCTGAGCCTTTACTGACACCAACAATTACCATGTTCAAAGTAAATCGCCTTCCTTCCCCATTCTGTTCCTCAGTTTGAACTTCAGCAGGTCATCTTGACAATGTCTACATAGCTAAATCCATCATGCCGCTGCCACGTGACTGGCCGAGTCGTGATTGCCATTAAGAAGCAGCTGAACCTAATAAAGTGGCCAGGGAGTGTATGTTGGTTGCATTTAGACATAGGCATATAGTGACAAGGCAACACAACAATCTAAGGCTATTCTTAAAACTACTTCAGACCTTTGCTATTGCACTGCAAGGGACGTTACCAAGGTAGCCAGAGAGGTACAAGTGTCTCTCGCCTGACAGCCAAAGGGACTTGACACCCACATTCCCTTGTGTCCTAGCAACAGCAAAATCAACAGAAAGATAATAAAACATATTTGCTGCACAATTATCAAGCTCACAGGCACAAAAAGAAACCTTTTTAAAGTAACATAACAGATCATACCCACTGATTAAAACTGCACAAATCCCTTATATAAACTAGCGAGTGAACAAATGAGTGTAAAACTAGTTTTGGTTCCATGATTACCAGGGAGACATTTTGATATCAGTGTACTCCATATAATCTTGATGCCCTTCACACGCATCTCTCACCACTGACTCCTTGTCTCAATTACACTCGCTATGAATGCTCATGTTGACGTAGGACAGCAACGGCTATTTAAACACATATAGACAACAAAAAAGACAATCTAGTGGTCACTGTTCTTATACTTTGAGGTATATAATTCTGCTGGCAGTTTAATTTTTCCTGTCATACAGAACTGTAAATTTCAGCTAGTGAAAGCTTTTCTTATAATACAGTTGACAGTTGACTGTGGAATATTTAAGAGCGAGGAAATTTCATGACTGGATTTGTTGCACAGGTGGCATCCTATCACAGTTCCACGCTGGAAGTCACTGTTTGTAAAAACAGTCTGCATGCATAGGTGCTTAATTTCATACACCTGGCCATGGAAGTGATTGGAACACCTGATTCAGATAATTTGGATGGGTGAGCAAATACGTTTGGCAATATAGTGTATGTTCTAAAGGATTCTGTACAGAACCTGTTTTCCTCCAATACCCAATCGTATCTCATATTGTATTCAGGCTAGAGGCCACACAACACAGTACTTGTAGCCTCCTTTCAGTTGTACATTTATCTCCAATAAATGCATATTTTTGCTCTAATGTTATAAGCACTTACATATTTCATCATTACAATCATGCACACAGTTTTCTTGCTACATGTAAGTTTATTCATTTTTACTTTAAACAAAGTCGATGCATCATTTTGTTAGAATGTTAGAATGTTTTATTTTTAATAAAATGTATGAATGGTTTCTCCCAAAGACGAACTCGACATCAAGCTCTGGTGGTGCCGTTTCTGTTGTGAAGGTCATTAGTGCCTCAGCTGGGTCTGCTGCTAACGCTGCCACTCCAGTTGCCTCACAGGGTGTACGCTTGACCAAGACTATTGAACCCTTGCGGAAAGTGGAGACCCTGTGCAAGCAAGAGAAAGCCAATCGAATTGTGGCTGAGGCCATTGCTCGAGCTAAAGCCCGTGGTGAGCAGAACATTCCACGAGTGCTCAACCATGATGAATTGCCTGCTTCACAGACTGACTTAGAGGGTGGGGCAACACCTGTTGGGGTCAAGAAGAGTGGTGGAGGAAGCAAAAAGAGGAGCCCTGCCTTTGGTGCAGCCACCACAAAATCTGGAGTTTGCAGGGAAAAGAAGGTTAAAGTGAAAAGTACTGGATCTGCAGTAGCTTCAGGTACAGGTGGTGGAGGCATCAGAAGTAAAGCCAAAACAAAGCCGAAGTAAGTGAGTTTCAAACATTTTCAATGTTAGACAAATGTGATCATTTGTTTAGCCTGTTTTTTGGCTTTCTTTACAAGATGGTGTAATGAAAAAAACATAACTGCACACGTTTCTTACAACTGGGTTATAGCTAACATCTTAATATGGAAGTCTGGAATATTTCTACTAGAACTTTGAGTAAGGACGGTGGGGGCATCATTCACCAGTAATTCACAAAAATCTCAGTTTATTAAAACTGTTTTAACAATGTCTTTAATTTTCTCATTCAGTGTTAATACATATGCCCACAAACATTCCCTCTGTTTGTCATTTAATGCATCCACATCTCTTTCGTTGTTGTTCACTACATTAGTAAACGCTCACATTCCTTCATTCATAATTAATGAATACACCCATAAATATTTGATTTATTCTGAAAAATTCAGATTTATTGTTAGTACTCTCACTGACCGTTAATAAATATACCTTCAATATACACCCTCTCACTTTCATTGTTAATAAATACACTCATAATCTATAATGCACACAAAAGCAAGCGCATTATGAAAAAAATATTAATAAATGCACGGATAAATATCTTCTCATTTATTCATTAATAAACGACAATGGAATGAACTACCGTCCAAAATGTTATATAAAAAAAGACCAAAAGGGACTTATTTCTACTTAAGCAGCCAAGATTTTTTATGTAAGAATGAAACTAACTTGTGTAACTGATGATGAATTTATAGTAATACTTTAAATAAACAAATGCTAAAATTAAGAGGGGACAAATTTAAAGAAAATTTATTTAAAATAAAATAATGTAATATTATGAATAATGTAATAAAATCGATGATAGCATAAAATTGCATATTAATACAATGTTATAAATAAATACTATAGAAAATATGCAACATCCTCTTACAATCACTGGTCATAAATATGCCCACAAACAATTTCTGGGTTTATTAGCACTGTGTCTAAAACTGTGTACTAAAAACATGTAAACACATGGTTGAAATTGACCATGACACATCCTTGGTTGAAATTGACCATGACACATCCTTTGTTAAAATGTCAAATATCTATCTATCTAT
>JAUZST010074216.1:0-21385 GCA_034779995.1 Parotocinclus haroldoi
TTCATAGTTTATATATATTAGATTTTAAAAAATTGAGACTATTCTTTGACTGAACCAAAATAATCTTTTCAGTTGTACATCTTGTTTATACAACTAATAATTTTGTGGTTGTTTTTCCGTTCCTGCCTTTTTAAAGTCATGCTTGATATGTTTGCGATTTTTCTATTAAAAATATGCCTCAAGAGTTGATTCTCCAGTAGGTGGTTTTGGGTACCATGCTTTATTATTGTCATCTGTTCTCTGATAGCTCTGATTAGTTTTAGGGAAGACCTTATAATGAGAAATGTGTTTGTGGTTGTGACTGCATTTTTCCCCGTTCCATTTGTGTTTCCTTGTTTTGAACAGTACCTAATCAAAGTGAATGAGATAAAGACCAAGAAGGGAGTGGACCTCCTGCAGAACCTCATTAAGTATTATCATGCACAATGCAAGTAAGTGAATACTTAAGCATTAAATCTGCCTGGTCGATCAAAAAAGTGTTCCCCTGTAGTGGAAGTTGATGCAGTATGTGAAAGAAAAGGGATTTGTTTTTGGTTAGAGGGTCATTTTGAATCTACCCTCCCAAATTTGTCTTTGTGTTCATATAAGTTTGCCAGTCTTTGAAACCATAACCAACAGAGAAAAAGTGGATAATGGTAAATATTTAAGATGATTTAGGTGGATTAAATGACTAAAATTACAGCAATAATGATACTACAGAAATACATCCCAAATACCTAATAGTGCTCTGCCCCTGTGAAACTTTTTGAAACAGATGCATTACAGTGAAATGTATGATTACAGTGCATTCCAGTGTGTATGGTTCTTATGATATATACAGCGGTGGCCATTTAGCATTTTTCCTGAATGTAATATAATATGTTTCATTACAAATTATATAATAAGCATAACAACTTCACTGAAGACTTCAATCTTTAAAAAAAGTACATTTCAGAATTGATTAGTATTTGGTGTGGACCTTTTTGCTGTAATGACGTTGTGCGCTTGAGCTGGCGTAGACTCCACAACTTTCAGATGGTAAAATGTTATCCCAGTATTATTATTAGTGTTTCTGATATTGTTAAATGCTTGTCTTCAAGTCCATAAATACTTGGTGGAGTTTAGTTTGGGTAATTATGCCACTTGGTTTTATTTAGTTATTTGTGCAAATCTTTGTGATTTAGATTTTCTTGAAAAATGAATCATTCTCCACAAATGTCCAAACAAGCATTCTTACTAGTGCTCTCAGACCAGTGGCCCCCACTGTAAATGTTAAACATAAACTCACATATGCTTTATTAGGGACACTATGCTAATACTGGATCGGGCCTCCCTTTGCTCTCAAAACAGCCTTAGTTCTTTGTGGCATAGATTCCACAAGAGATTCTGCTCCATGTTTACATCACAAAAATCAAGTAGTTATGTCACATCCCGAAGGTTGCACTAGTCACTGAGAAGGAAAGTGAAGAACAGTGAACTATATTGCTCACTAAAATTAGGGGATGCTTTAAAATTAAATATCCCATAATGAAATTGAAATGATTTTTGTGAGCAGTGTAATCGGGCTTTTCTGTAACTGGTGTTTTCTATTTCTATTGAACTAAAAACAAAAAAGCAAAACCTGAGTTTCTCATTTTGTTTGTTCCTACAATAATAATTGGGAAGGATTATAGCCTAGCGCTTAAGGTACTAGGCTATGGGCCCAAAAATCCAGGGCTCAAATACGACCTCTGCCATGTTGCTACCATTGCCTCCTTGAGAAAGGCCCTTAACCCATAGCTGCTTGAATTGTAAGATTGTATCAATTGTAAGTATTCTAAGGGCACATTTTTCCACTGGGAACCTAACATATGAAAGAAGAACCAGAATTGTCTCAGAAATCGCCACAATCGATTTGCAATATCTCTTCTGGTTCAAAAGTTATCAACACATTAAGTTCAAAACATTTGTTATTCGTCAGAGGTATCTGAAGATAGAACTTAATTTAAGACACCACAGACACAAAGAACGAACACCAGTTTCACACAGCACTGTTGCATCCCTCATAGCCAAATTTCGAGAAACCCGGTACTGTGGACGAGAAGCTATGTAGTGGTCATATAAAGATAGCTAACGACGAAGAAAATTCAACAATGGTTTTGGCAGCCTTTGCGAAAAGTCCACGATGCAGCACGCGACTTGTCCTGCGACTTTTGACTCACCCTGCAGTCTTTCAGCTAGAAAGACTTTTTTTTTTTTGCTGAGTCATCTCTCATCGACAAGGCATTTCCCTTTACAGGATTGGAAGTTTCTCTTAATGCACCATTCTGAGTAAACGTTCAGGAGATCAGCTGTTATAGAAATACTTATTCTAACCCAGAGACACAATAACCATGATCACATCTTTTGACCATTATGGTGGATGATTTGAAAGTTACTTGAGGCTAATGGTCTATATCTGCACAAATGTATGCATTTCAATGCTAAAACACTGATTTGATAATTACTTGAATGAGTAGGTGGACAGGTGTTTCTAATAAAGTATACAGTGAATGTAAACCAATAAAAGTAAATTCTACTTTGGTTTTTCTAAGTTTTTTCCAGGATGGCTTGAAAACTGCTGACAAGATGAAGCAATACATAGAGAAGTTAGCAGCTGATCTCTATAATGTGAGTATTTCTCAGGCTCAAGCAGAAGAACTTTTACGCTTAATTCTTGGACTGATTATGTAGCAAAGAGAAGTTGTCTGCAAGTTAAACAATTGAAATTGTGTTAAATTACTGAACAAGTAGCCTCTGTGACTGAGAATCGAATTGATACTGTCATTTTTAGATCAAGCAAACACAGGACGAGGAGAAGAAACAATTAACTGCTCTTAGAGATCTCATCAAGTCCTCCTTACAGTTGGACCAGAAAGAGGTAGGTACACCAGTGTTTGGATTCCCAAACTACTTTTCCTGTACTTTTTTGAAAAAAGAAAACCGTCAACCCGGGCATAAACTCTAGCAAAACATAATGTGCCCACCTCTTTAGAGATTTTGTCGGTGGTTGTTTGTGCATAAGTGAGTTGGTTGTGTAATGTGAGGTTCAACACATTAAAAATTAATTAGAAGCCAGAACGGAAATTGTTTGCTAGCAGGAGGAGTAATTTCCCCCCAAACATGACATTTATAGCCTGTAGGCTACTGGGGAAGAACTGCACTGCATTGTTTGCAGATTCATGTTCTCGTGGGGCAAAGGAACAGCAAGACACTGCTGAGCCAAGTGTTTGATGGTTTAATATGTTTGCTTTTACCCTCCCTTCACACCCTAGTGCAAAGTTTTGCTGGTTTTGCTGGTATAATCTTGTACACTATTAGCTTAGCCACAGATAATCCAGTCTATGGTCTTGTTTTCTGTGTTGTATTTTTGAGATTGTAATTATTCGCTTGCCCTCCTGATTTTCCTCCTCTTTCTCCCTCTACTGCCTTCTGACTGAAGTCTAGAAGAGTAAGTGGATATCAATAGTGTTCTCATGTTCATATGCGTCCTTGTGGTTTCAAAGCGTGGTGTGATACAGCTATTGACTCTACCTAAGATAACTGTTGAGTTTTTATATACGTTCCTATTGTATCTTAAGTGGTTGCACGTACTGAGGCTGTGTTATGTGTGTTTTGTGCAGGACTCGCAGAGCAAACAGAGTGGATACAGTATGCATCAGCTTCAGGGCAATAAAGAATTTGGCAGTGAGAAGAAGGGCTATCTGATGAAGAAGAGTGACGGGTGTGTCTCATGCTACTTATGAAAACAGTTTCAGACAACATAAAAACCGTAGTTAAATGGATTAACATTGAAACCCCATCCAATGATAAACTCTTTTCAATCCTGACATGCTTCGTAAAGTGTGTCTGTGATCCAAACGACCACAAACTACAGTGTAATAATATGTCCATCCATTCATTATCTTCCACTTACTCCAAACGGGGTCAGGAACAACCCTAGACGGTGCTCCAATCCATTGTAGACACACACATTCACACACTAATGGCCACTTTAGAGACACCAATTACACTAACACACGTGGACTGTGGGAGGAAACCGGAGTACCCAGAGTAAATCCACGCAGACACTGGGAGGACATGCAGACACCACACAGAAAGGATCCAGGCCGCTCCACCCTTGTATTGTATTGTGCTGGCAACCGTGTTATAAGTACAATGATCATATTTTTTAAATACAGGCATGCACCGTTTAGCATTCATTCGTTTACGACTGAGGTCTGAAGAATCATAACGGGAAATAATCATATACATCTTATTGAATTCTGAATAACAAAAATCTAGTAAAAGCCAACCCTTTGGAAACCTGCTCTATTCCATTTAAGTGAGAGCTGGCATGTGTATGTACATGTATGAACTAAAATATTTTAATATATTTAAAAAAATCTGAAAATCAGTTGTGCCATAAACATGACTACTATAAAGATCAATAATCAATAAACTAAAATCAAAGTAATATTTGTCAGAACAGTCCTTTAAATGAGAAATGATTGAGTTATGTTAAGTCTACTTCTTTGGAAGTTTTTGAAGGAAATTTGGTTAAGAGGGTTTCTTAATATTCCAACTCAGTCTTTTGAGTAAGTTGTTTTTTAAAATTTAGTTTAGTGCTGTATACCTACATGGTAATCATATGGTTATCTGAAAAAGCTGTCTATTATGCTATCTAATGAGGGTTATACAATATAAATAATGTCATCTTTGGAATTGAATTAGTTGAATATTAGTTGAATAATGTATGGAATGTTATATTTGATGTTAAGTGCTTATTCTAATATTTGAAGTCCTTCTAAGCCTCCTGAAATTTGCAATGCTGGTGGGGGCCCACGGATACCAACAAAATGCTTTAAACTTGCCCGTAAACGTTCCTGATACAGACTGCATTGGGGAAGCGCTCAAAGAAATCATGAAGTTGCTTGTTAGTGCGTAGATTAGATTGATATTGGGAACCACACCCCTGTTTGACCCCACCCCTGTTCCAATAATTACACATGTCCTTTGTACAGTTAATGCATATTTTACCAGTTCCACTTACCATATAGCTGCTCTTCATAAGTATAAAACTGTGGTCCACATGTTGGCGCTCTTTCACTTTGCTACTCATTGGACATGACTACCATAGAGCAGGAATTATTTAGATGAAGGATAGCTGCTGGAGTTTTTAAACACCATGTTCACTCACTAACCTTATTGGCCCATCTTGTATATGTTGACCACTTTGTGTTATTCATCCTCTAATCCTCCATCAGTGCTCACTGGACATGGCAGTGCTCTAAATCTCCAGCAGCACTGCTGTTTCTGATCAGTATAAAAGTGGAGCTGATAAAATGGACAATGATTGTAAGAACAGGGAAATGGTTCCAATGTTATATGTGTACATGCAAGTATATGTTAGTATATATACCTTAGGTTGATCAAACACTGGCTCTATGGTTATAGTTTTAATATATGTACCATTATTTGACTAAGTGGCCATTTTGTTATTTTGTTATGCAGCCTTCGGAAAGTTTGGCAGAGGAGGAAGTGTTCTGTTAAAGGTGGCATATTGACCATCTCTCATGCTACGGTAAGTGCTCTGGACAGATTTAGAATTCCTAGGTGCTTATTAAGTTTGAGCGGGAGGCAACACGTGTTCCACAGGTACCACAGATTCACTACCCTAAATCAGAAAATGTTTTGACGGTATGGAAAATAAGTCACTATGTAATGGTGCCGTTCCCTATCAGCACAGTCATATTTGCACTGCCGATACCAAGGATTTTTTTTGCTTCTCAAAATACTTCAAACATTCTCTGCCTGAGACAGATCAGGACTGCAGACGATGTTTTAACGTGTACTGCAAGTGGTTTTGCACTAACTTTCTGAGAAAAAAAACCCACAGCGTTCCTGAAACACGGCTCCATGAACCAGACCCTGACTTTTTGGACTGGTGCTGATAAAAGTCATTGAACCATTTAAATGTTTTAAGTGACAGCTGGCAAATATCTCTCTGTATTGTAATGTTTAACAAAGGTTTACCAAAGTAATCCCTTGCCCATGTGGTTATATCAGTTGTTGACAAATGGCCACTCTGGATGTACTGCTGACTGAGGGATTAGAGATCATAGGTATACTGAAATTCCTGCAGATATCTTACAGTTATGAACATAATAGAATAGTTATAGTAACAGAATAGTTAATGATTAGATTATAAGGAAGAAATATGCAAATCCTGTCCAGTCTTTCTGAGAAACATTCTTTTTAAGCATAACAATAAATATCTCACACATTTGTTCCTGTTGATTGTTGAACCTCTGCCCATCTTGCTCAGCTCCTCAAAGACTCTTATTGTCTTATGTGGATACTGCTTTTTGGTACCGGATCATGATTATAATCCCCTTTTGACATCACCTATTTGAAATCACGTCACATTACTAGCCCCAAATTGCTTTGTCCCAACTTTTTTGGGATGTGTTGCAGGCCTGAAATGCAGGAATGGATGTATATATTATCAAATGAAATGTACTTGACCAGACAAAACAGGAAATATTAAATGTAATCCATGTCCAAGTTGCTGTTGCACACAGTTACATTGTTTTCTGCTGCATAGATATTAGCAGTGTTAAGCTGAGCTTCTGCTCTGAGGTGACTCGTGTAGGAATGGTGTGTTCTCGCAGCAGGTGGCCACAATCACACATTGAGATTAGTGATAATGAAGGCCTTTAGTGCCTGCTGTGACCTTGCTCTTGATGCCACTTCATGTGCGTAGTGACGTAACAATGCAGCTTTTATTATCTGGGATAAAATCAGCAAAATATGCAAATCAGTAGGTCGTTTGAGTTCCAGTGAGGCCATGGTTGTGTGGATGACTTTCCACTACTTAATTGTAACAAGATATATATGTATAAATGGCATGTGTAAGCAGAAGTCCTGTTGATGTTGTTTCATCTATAGTTATATATACTAATCTGATCTTCCATATTGTTCTTAATAACTCTTATAAATGCACTTTTGGCCTCTGTCAGACAAGTGTCGTAGTGTCATACCATTCTCTTACGGCTTTCCCCCACACATAGCTGTAACAGTACATAAGTGATAGGCATGTGTATAACAGTTTAGGCTTTAGACATGGTGGCGTTAGGGATGTTGTGTTGGTGGTAGCATTTCAATCGTGTTATTTTTTTTTTCTTGTGAAAAATAACCTGTATATTTACATTACAGTAGCATAAAAAGGCTATGTGTCTTTGGTAATGCGTGACTAAGGTCTTTTTCGTTCAGCGTTCTATCACGTACACAACGCAGGTATTAAAGGGTGCGTACCTGTAGTGAGTCAGCAAACATTGTCATTAGTATTCTTGTTGTCTGTTATTGCTTTATCTATATTGAAAGAAGATGTGAATGATGCTGTAGTTTTGTGCTGCACCTGGAGATATTTTGTAGATAATGTGTAGCTGGAAGTGTTTCATGCACAGCTGTTCAGAGTCTCTACAGACATGGTGACTCGGCTGTACCAGATTTGCTGCATTTTAAAGGGAAATGGGGTTTGTTGCACAGATTTATATTTATATTGATGTCTGACAACATTTTACAAGTGACTTTAACCAGTTTTTGGAACATTATATATTCCAAATAACAATATCAGTCAACCTAAAGGTACCTTTGTGTTTATTTCTAAGCACATTTTTTGTATCTATAAATGACTTTCAGTAAATGTTTTGTTATATTTAAATTGCACTCTTCATCCGTAGAGAACTGATGCATGCGTGCTGGTTTGTTGTTGTATTTGAAGAAAGCTGAGTTTTAATTCTGTGTGTGTATTTTTTTTATTCTGCAGTCAAACAGGCAGCCAGTTAGACTGAACTTGCTTACCTGTCAGGTTAAACCAGGCGAGGATAAGAAGTGCTTCGACCTGATCTCCCGTGAGTACGCACACACACACACACACACACACACACACACACACACACACACACACACACACACACACACACACACACGCACACACACATTAGAAAGTCCATTACAGATGAGCTAAGTGCAGTGTAAAGGATTCCAAGTGCTGTTAATGCAATGCACTTCCCTCTCTTCATCTGTCTTTGCAGATAATCGTACATATCATTTCCAGGCAGACGATGAACAGGAGTTTGTGATGTAAGTAGGCCTGTGTAAGACTGACTATGCTTGAGTGCACATAAGAATGCTGTATTTGCATTTTTGGATTCTTGTAACTTTGGGCTTGCGTGGTTTGCAAAGTACATACAATAAATTAGTAGTATATATGTACGTTTGTATGTATTTAAATTATGTTAAAAAATACATTACCACAGACACAAACTGAAAATAGTTCCTTGTATTGTCAGCTTAGCCCTGTAATACCAGAGCAGTACACTGATGGACATTAGAAGGATGTTCCTCATTCCAGTAAATGACCTGGATAATGGATATTCATATTAAAGGACTCCAATATCTATTGAATACTACTGTAAAATCTTGCATGGTTCCTATACAAGTCCTTTATCTTCTAACATGTTACAATAATACTGTTGTACGGTGTACTGTAAACCCCAAATCATAAAAAGTTGGGACAGTATGGAAAATGCACATAAAACATCACAGTGTTTCTTACTTTTACTTGACTTTTATTTAATTGCAGACAGTATGGCCCTGGGAGATTTCGTGTTTTGTTTGAGCAGCTTAATTGCATTTGTTGATAAACAGGGAACATTTAGAGCTAGTAATGAATTAAAATGAAACTATATAATTATGTATATGTCAACAGGTTGTTGCAATCATGATTTGGTATAAAAGCAGCGTCCAGGAAAGAGTTTTTGAGGAGCAAAGATGGCCAAAGAGGATCTCTAGTTTGTCAGCAGATGTGTGAGAAATCTATTGTGATGCTTAAAAATGACGTTCCTCAGAAAGATCGGTAAGATTAAAGAGAGAAAGATTAAGATGAAAGAAATCAGTAGGAATTTCATTGCATAAAGGGCAAGGGCACAAGCATAAGATGAGCAGCTGTGATTTTCAATCCCTCAGTTGGCACTGCTTGAAGAACCGCCAATCATCAATAGCTGATAAAACCACATTACTTAATCAAAACTTTTTTAAGCACTACAATGAGTTACATTCATAAATGGCATTTAAAACTGCACTGTGCAGAAATGAAGCGTGATGTTAACCATGTCCTGAAGCAGCTTCTACTTCTCTGGGCTCTGGAGACTGTTATCAGGCTGTGTCAGTGCCCATGGCATAGGTCATTCACATCTCTGTGATGGCAGCATTAATGTCCAATAGTACATTGAGATCTTCAAAGCATCATCTTTCCAAAGGATGCCTATGCATTTTTCAACACATTACAAAGGCATGGCTGCAGAAAAGGAGGTCGTGGGTACAGGACTGGCCAGCCTGCAGTCCTGACTTGTCTCCAATAGAGAATGCGTGTATAATTTTGAAACTAAAAATGTGACAACAATTACCCTTTACTGTTGCACACCTTAAGACATGTTTGCTGGAAGAATGGGAATAAATAATACTGTAAAACATTAAATTGATTGGCATACTTTGTGCCAAATTGTCTTTTAAATGTGGTGAAAAGGAATTGTAGCTTTACAAAGTGGTAAATAATTTACTCTCCCAACTTTTTTCGAATGTGTTGCGGGCCTGAAATGCAGAAAGTGATGCTTATTAACAAATTAAATGAGGTTGATAAGGCAAACCATGAATTTGGAATTCATGATTTTAGGTTCATACAGTCAATAAAAGTCGAGGGCAATGTAAGAAACTCTTTTTTCTATATGCATTTACATACTGTCCCAACCTGTTTTGAGTTGTATCCGCGTATTGCTTTGTGCTTTGCCTCTCTACTAGGCAGGGGCTACTTCTACTACTCATGTTGCTACTCTGTTGTGGCACATCTGTTTCTTCTAACACTCAAAATAATAATTTAAAATGTAGTTCCTGTTGTCAATTTGCATGATGTGTACTGTACTTCTGTTCCGCAATCCAAAATAAAACTTTGACCTTTTACTACCATGATTTTAGTGTTGCACAGCAATACTGCCCCGGTAAAATTGAGTACATTTGAGTGGTGTGGATTCTCTTCCGTTCAGGCATAAATCTTTTTGTGTAGTCTAGAACTTATTTAAGTTCTTCCACACCTAACTCAACAAGGCATCTATTTAAGGACCTTGCATTGTGCATGGGGCACTGCCGTGGTAAAATAGGAAAGAATCTGCCCCAAACAGTTGTTACAAAGTTATATATAGGACTCTGTCACCATTCTTGCACTATCACCAGAACATTGTGTATGTGGCCGTCTGGTCATGGAAATCCAATCCATGATGTTCCCAACAGCGCATTTGTAGTGTATGACTTTGTTTCCAGAGGCAGCTTGGAAGTGTTGAGTATAGAAAGACTATTTTTACACGTTGTGCACCTCACCATTTGGTCTTGGTCTGGTGTGGCCTTCAACTTGGCAGCTGAGCTGTTGTTGCTACCAGACATTCCCACCACAGAGTAAGACATGTAAAGAGTCCAGCCCAGCATTTCAGTAGTGTTTTTAACATGCCATTACCCATTTTGCTTCACAATTCCCTCTCAGGGGAATACCTAATGCCATCTTATGTTCATTAGTGTATTAACTGAAGTGTATTAGACGGGACCTTAATGTGTCGTGAGAATGAGTAAAAACAGATGCGCTCTTCAACATCAGACCTTGCATAGAAAGCATTGCAACCTGAACGAGTTTCCTTTTAAACAGGGAACTCAAATATATTCATAAACTGGAATAGAAACTCATCACGAGTGCTCTATATTTCAAAATACACTGCTCAAAAAAAGTAGGGGATAAATTCGTTGGGGATAATTCATTTTGAAATATCTCCTAATTTTTGTCAGCAGTGTATTTAATATGGATATTTTACACTTTATACTGTATATAAAGTGCTTTTCTGCTTTTTCGGCTCTCCTACCAACTTATGTGGCTGCACACTGGTTCATCTAACTTCTCGCTGGTTCATCTCACTTCTCGCTCCTGTTGAATACTGACACAGAGTGTTAATACTCTCCCTCTACTGTCTACTTTGTTTTTAATACAACTTTCTGCACCAGGGGCTGTCCTGTTTTGTCTGTCATCACAGCTCTATTTCAGCTAATGCTTCTGGCCAGGCAGTATGTGTGTTAAGTAGGATACTAACCTCATTGCATCATGGACATAGTTGCTGTTGGATGTTGCCCAAATGAATGTTTTGTGGTGCAAACCAGCATTACCACAACCAAAATCAGAAAAGGTTGTACCAATATATAAAATTCTAATAATGAAATCAGAAATAATTAATTGATCCCAGGATGGAAATTGCAGTTGTTACAGTTGTAATCATTTGTGTAAGAGTAAACACTCTAAAATTTCAAACTAAAAGAGAAAATATTGGAAAATGTACAGGTATTTCAATTATATGAATATAGTAAAATGGCAATAAATGTGTTAATAAATATGGAACATATATAAATATGGTACTATATAAAGCATTTAAAATTATTGCACACATATTGAAATGAATTACATTACTAATATCATTGCACAAATGAACAGTATAATTTGATGACCCATAGTGTCATAGAGTTTATAAAGCTTGGTAGGAATGACCTTCTGTAGTACATCTTGGTGGAATCTTGAGTCCATGTGCTCCTGTGACTCACCAGCGTGTTGTAGAGTGGGTGGGAGCCATTATCCATTATGGCATGAAGCTTACACAGCATTTTCCTCTCCGACACTGCTATCAGTGAGTCCAGCTTCACACTGGCAACTTCACAGGCCTTGCGGATCAGTTTGTTGAGTCTGTTGGCATCTGCCCTGCCCTACCCACAGCCTTCTGCCCCAGCATGCAACAGCATATATTATAACAATTGCCACCATAGACTCAAAGAATATCCTGAGAATTGTCTGATATTGAAGGACCTCAAACACTTCAGAAAATAGAGACGACTTTATCCCTATTCTTAGCCCAGTATAGTTTATTTTCAATGTATTCTCCAAGATATTTGTAGTCCTCCACAGTTTCCACACTGCCCTTTCTGGCTCTTGTCCCTTGTCTTTGTAACATTGAGTTGCAGATGCGAAAACCATGCGAAAAAAAGTCCTTTACCATCGCCCTGTATTCGTCTTCATCACTCTTGCTGGTACATCCCACTATTGCAGAATCATCCGAAAACTTCTGAAGGTGGAAAGTTCAGCGAGTGGAGTGGGTCCAGAAGTGGCTGGACCATGGGCTGGAGCTGATCCAGGTCTAGCCTCTCCATGGTCTTCATGATTCTAGTGTTACTGGTCTGTAGCCCTTGATGTAACTGGGCCGCGGTGTCTTCGCAACAGGACCAATGCAATAGTCTTCCACATCACAAGGAACCTTTTAAGACCCAGGCTCATGGTGCATACTCAACAAAGCTGGGTGGCACAGGCTTTAAGCACCCTGGGGTGAACCCCATCTCTGTCTGCTGCCTTGTTTGTGTGAAGTCTCATCAGTTGTCTTTTCACCCGGACAGTTGTGAGAGTCAGTGTAGAGGTCACGTATGGGGGTGGGGTGGAAATGTGAGGTGGGCTGCCAAATAAAGGGGGGCGGGGGCAGCCTATCAGGTGGAGGTGGAGGGTCAGTGGTGTTTCTAACAATTACTTTGACTTATTTCATTGCAAACAGTGCAAACCTGTGATATCTCATGTTTCATCTGGTTATCTTTATTTAATTTGCTTAATAAACATCTATTTCTGCATTTCATTGCCTGCAACATATTCCAAAAATATTGGGACAGTAATACATTTACAACTTTGTAATGTCGCCATTGCTTTTCACAAATAAAAGATGTTTTGGCACAGAGGATACCAAGCAATTTATTGTTTCCGATGTTATTTTGTCCCGTTCTTCTCTTAAGACGTACAACAGTACAGGGTCATGGTTGACACATTTTTTTGTTTTCAAATTTTTCGAACATTCTCTATTGCAGACAGGACAGGACTGCAGGCATGGCCAGTACCCATGCCCTCTTCTTCTTCCATAACCATGTCTTTTGTGCAGCAGGCAGTTTTGTATTGTCTTGTTAAAAAAGGCAGGGATGTCCGTGATAAATATGACGTCTTGAAGGCAGGATTTGTTGCTCCAAAGTCTCAATATACTTTTCTATATTAATGCTGCCATCATAGAAGTCTAAATAACATTTGACAAGGGCACTGATACAGCCCCACACCATGCCATACCCTGATTTTTGGACTTGTTGCTGATAATAATCTGGATGGTCCCATTTACCAACAAACAAACAATCAAATTCATCACTATCCCAATTGCTTCCGTTACAACTTTTTTAGTGGAATGTGTTTCAACCCTGAAATGCAGGAATGGATGTTTATTAACAAATAAATCGACCAGACAAAACATGAAATATCTTGGATTTATACTGTCTGCAATGAAGTGTATGTCAATATAAGACACACTGCATGTATATTTCTCTGCCTATCCTGGTTGAGGTTGTATCATTGGTTAATGCAAGATCATTGTAAGGGGTGTACATGTCTGTGTGTAATGTATTAAAGTGTTTGTATATTTATCTAGTATACTAATTGTACATGCCGTTGCGTTTCTTTTGAAGTGCGTTTCTGTCCAGTGATTGTGTATTATGGATTGATGTCAGTCATGTGTCTGTGTGTGAAAGATGGACCTCGGTACTGACTAACAGTAAGGAGGAGGCTCTGAACATGGCATTCCGTGGTGAGCAGAGTGCGGGTGATGACAGTTTGGAAGATTTGACGAAAGCCATCATTGAGGACGTGCTGCGCATGCCTGGCAACGAGGTGTGCTGCGACTGCGGCGCTCCAGGTTAGACAACTTGACCTGTGTATTTACACAAGTATGTACAAATGTGGGAGTTGTGATGTGTGATATGACTCCTGTTTAGTTAGATTCAGTACATATATGTTTATCATGCAGAGAAAATAAACACAGGGCCTCAAACAGACCCTTTTGATAAAGGTTGCATTATAGGCGAGGAGGGTTTAACATCTTTTTCTACACTACTTTTCTGTCTTGTTTACATTTATCCAGGGAATAGCAGGTGAGCGTGTATGCTGGCTAGCACGGTATCTTATTTAACTGAAGTTATCAGCTAATCTACTTTAGTTTCAAGTTCAAGTTATTGTGAACAAACAGAGGAGTAGGATTGTTTAATCATATTTGAATCAGTGTAGAACATAAACAATCATGCTGTATCTTAGAAAGGCAAGCTGTTCAAGTCAGTGCGCAACGATTTAATGTTTATTTAACAGTAGCTTTTAAATCTAGATTGATATGCACGTACTTGGCTGTCACAAAAAATGTTTGCAGCAATACTTGGCATTTCCAGACTCTAAATCTGGATTTATGTGTACAATAAGTCATTATATAGGTTAGAGCGGTTGCATGTGCACTTAGAAAATGTTTTTCAATTTTACTTGTATAGTGTTTTTTGTGTCAGAGCGTTTTTATATATATATATATATATATATATATATATATATATATATATATATATCATATCATATGTGCTAGTGTCTTAAATATAGTTTTTATTCTCTATCTTATTTGCTCATTATAATATTGTATTATTTTTTATTTATTATAGTCTATATGTGATTATTCTTATTTTATTGATTATATTGTCTTTAATGTTAACTCTTCTTTTTTATTTTTAACCTAATTAATTTATTTGTAATTAAACCAGTAGTAAGGTAAGTATTGATTCTTATATGTTTTTTTCCTTATAACATTTAGAGAGCATGTTCAATTGCATGTTGTAATCTTATTTATTAGATATTTATTTTTATTATTTGTGCAGTGATTGTTTTTGAAAAATGCTTATCTAAGCGAATTTCTAATCAATTATTTTTGTTCTGTCCATTAAAATTATTTTTTTTTTGTCGTAATCACACATACAGTTACAGTAGAAGGCAAATCCTGGACTATGCCTTTAATAAGTGTGCATGTGTGTGTAGCGAGGCTTGATACTGTGTGTTGGTGTTTCATATATTAACCTTGCTTATGTAGACATCCATAAAGCCTTTTATGTAGCCGTCCATCTCGAGAGCACACGCGAGATCAACCACAGAGGTGAAAGAAAATACTGCAAACACTGAAATAATGATATGGTGAAAAGTCACAGTTAGCCTGCAGCTGTTTCCTAACCCAAATTCTTGTGTTTCTCTTTCCATCACTAGTTCCCTTTGTTATACACAGCTATTGATTTCTACCTGAATTGAAGCTTATGGTGGCCTGTGGCTATGTAAGTGAGGCTAGATCTCTATCACTGACAAGCAGGCCTGCCATTCCTCCATGCAGAACCACGCTGTTGAAAAGGGCACCTCCTGATGTTTAAGAATAGCCACAGTAGAGGAGTAGCAGTTGGGAAAGTGTAGGCGGAGGCGCGGGGATGGCGAATTAGGACTCGCAGGAAGACAGAGGGAAGACAGAACCCGAGGGAGCTGTGGAACCCAACTGCTAATTGATTGCTATGCTATTCTGATTTTACTCCACTGCAGCTTTTCAAGGATTAAAGGCGCGCTAAAAGTTCTTTCATAGGTATTAGCGAAGTTTATACACACAGTCCTGGACGAATGATCTGAAAGCTGTTGTATCTTCTAGTTTCTGTAAGTTGTATCTTCTAGTTTCTCCTACACTGGCCCTGATGTTGCATAAGCCTTCTCCTTATCCCCAGTCATTATTATCTGAATAATTTACCCACACACAGTGGACTTACCGTAGAACAGAGGATCCACTGATTTCTCATTTCGAACACACAGATATGCCATGAGGAAAACAGCGACAAGAACAGCTCCTTCAAGTCCTAGTATACCTACTGGCCTACATAGGACCAAATAAGTACAGTTAAAGACCAGAACCACAGGGGAAATACTACAGATATGTGTAACCTTACCCAAAAAAGACGTTAATATTGCACAAAAGAAAAGAATAATTACTGAATCAACATTTTGGCAAATGTATCAATATCAGAGCAAATAACTAGCCATGAGGAGGAAAGAACTGCCTGTAGAGCTCAGAGACAGGATTGTATAAAGGCACAGATCTAGAGAGACTTCAAAATATCTGTTGCACTGAAAGGTCCCAAGCGCACAGTGGTCTCCATAATTCTTAAATGGAAGAAGTTTGAAACGAACAGAATTCTTCCTAGAGCTGGCTTTAGCACCAAACTAATGGATGGCATTGGTCAGAGAGTGACCAAGTACCCAATGATGGTCAACCATCACTGCAGAACACCACCATAACAGAGTGGCTTCATCCGACCAGAGAATCTTGTTTCTCACAGCCTGAGATTCCTTTAGATGCTTTTTTTTTTACAAACTTCAGACAGGTTTTTGTGTCTTTTGCTGAGGTTTCTGAGAGCGAACGCGTGTGAAGACTTTCAGAATGCATTGCATGTTAAAGGATGTTAGGGAAGTTAATAGTGGTATTTATAATTGTGTTAAGTGCTTGACCATATGAGGCTGTAGTTAGAGTTTTCAGAAATAGTCCCCTAATCATAGTTCCTCACAGGCAATACACCATATGTAGCGCTATTAACCTACAGGGTACAGAAAATAGAAATTACTCTGGGGAACTACCTTATATGGCTTTCTGAGGCATAACAGCATAGATCCCATGCATGTTTGGGTTGTCTCTAATAAATGTGACTAATTAAACGCATAAGTAGTCCTACAAAGGTTCTGTTATAGTGATCACAATGTGTGTTTTACTAAAACTACCGTATTAAAGAGTGATAAATGCACTCTGTTGAGGTTTATAGCATATACTTGCAGTGCTTTTAAAGACTATTCCTTAATATAAGCTAACACAAATGCGACTCGAAAGATAAACATTGTGTGAATAATGTGACAGCATGTTTTAATATTTTGATTGTTTGACCACAGTAATATTGCACTGCTCACATAAATTAGATGATTCCACAAGAACTGCTGGATAATCTGACCCTGTTCATGCCCCATCACTGTCGGTCTGTTTTGACACTCTTGGGTGACCATACACTCTGCTGAACAAGTAATGTGGGGGCACTCTGGTCCAGTTTAACAGCCTTCTGTTCACCCCCATGACTATGTCACTTCCTACTCAATCGTGGTAATGGAGTTGCATCTCATTTGCGTAATCAAACCCCTTTCTTTGACTTGTCATTTGCTTTTCTGATTATATTGTTTACTGAAATCGAATCAAATGCTTTTTTCACTCGCTTCATATTCGTTTTGAAATATCCTCTCATTTTTGTGAGCAATGTACTTGCCGACACAGTTAGAAGCTTTGCCCCAAATGGCCTCCTAACCATTAGTCCTTAACTACTAATGTAATTCCTGCACTATACACCATGTTTAGCATTATCCTATATGGAAGAGAATTTTGGAGACCATACAACATTTGCATGACTGCGTAGCTCTTCTTAATAGATTAATTGTGACTGATGCAATAAACGAGGGACTAAGTTACTTTACATTTCTGTCGTCTTTCATACTGTCTATACAGTAAAAAATACTTAGCCTGAATGTATGTCTACTTCAGCCATTTTGTCTGCTACTTTGATGCCATTGGTACATTAGGCACACGAGGCATAGCTGTCGTTTGTTTCAAAAGTTCCTCTCCTCTTTTTCTGTTCCAGTGTGTTGCCATATCCACATTTATGTTTCCTTAGAATGGCAGCATTCCCACAAACATTGCAAGATCTCATTGGGTAAATCATTCGTAAGGCCTTAACTAAACTGGCTTCGAATTTTCTAAGAACTCCCACATGAGTAAGGTTTTATTACTGATTTGAATATATTATAAATAATTTTGGTGTATTTTGAAGGATATTACAGAATGATTTCTCATACTCTATACTCACAAATGTCTAGACGACATCAAATGAATACCTTTTTCTATTCAAATCCCAGTTTGTCAGCAAGAATATCAGCTATGTAAGATGCAGGCTGCTTAATCAGTGCAGTATGTGTAGTTCAATGTCCAGTTTTAAACAATGTGGGACCCTAAAAAGACCTTTGATTTATTACGCTTGATGAAAACACATTATAAAAAGCTTTTATTTTTAAATGTATTTTCTATTTTTTATGTAGTCTTCCTTTTCCCTAAGACACAGACAGAGATCCACAATCTGCACTGCTGTAACTGCATTACAAAACAAGACTTGACTTGGACTTACGTCTGCAATGTAGAGATGTAGTTCGCTGCATAATGAAGAAATGGTGCTGCCATAGATAAGGTAAGAATGCAGATCTCCTGCGGTAAAGTCATCTTCCTTACGACTTCAAAATAATAGAAGGTTATGTTTTTAAAAAAAAAAAAAAAAAGAAACCATGCGGGCTGTTCCTACGGACAAGACTGCAGAGGTGAAGATCAGAGTGCTTTGCTGGAGCACACTGATTTCATAGAGCGTGCTGCAACTGAAGATAATATGGGGCTCCAGGTCAAAGTCAAACCTTTCAAAGTCCATCAACATGAAAGACTGGCTGATCAATGCATCGAAGATGCAATTGCGTATAATTACCAATAGAGGGCGATATGTGACCATCATTTCATGACTTTACATGAGGCCAATATACAGTATGTTACTATGTTCTGTATATGGACTATATACATATTGACAAGCTCACACCAAAATAACATGATCTTACTACAACTTACTCTCAAATATATTTTAAAATCGTTTCTTTATCCTGGTCAGGGTCACAGTGAGTAGTCAGACATGCACTCTGTCAACATGAATGGAGGGTCATTTCAACTCTGTCTGGCCTCCCCTCCTACAGACACGGTCCTGTCGTCTAAACGACACAACTCTTATTATATTCACTGAGCTTTCCTGGTTGGGAACATATCCTCAGAAAACACACCGCAGCTGTCGAAAGGACTTTTGCTTAGGTGTGCTTGCATGTGATGCCTAACCCAGCCAGAAGCTACTGCTGGGATCCAAGTACTCTCCCTAAATCTTAACTTCCTCAAATGTCATGTAATAAAAACCAACAAAAGGGGCTTTTCTTTAAAACCATGTGTCCCAACGTGGGGTCTGGGACAAACATCAAAGGGGGAGTTTGTCAAAATACAATTTGCACATATGAAATGAATTTAGAATAACACACCCAGTTGATCTAAATAAATACATAAAATAATACACCCTAGCTTGGAATCAAATATGCAGCTGTTTTGAAACCAAAAGCAAAAAAACTAAAAAGAGAACTTTGGAGAGAAAGAACAAGCTTCACAGATTTTCTTAGTGGAAGGCTCCGTGGAAAAATAGTTGAAAAAGCTTTACGGATCCCAAGAGGGCTGAACTGAAGCAGGTGTCTAGATGGAGGCACAGTGAAAAGGTAGGAACAATCCTAGACCAATCCATGTGAGCGGAAATCGGAGTACCTGGAGTAAACCTACACGGACACGAGGAGGAAATGCAAACTCCACACAGGCAGAGATCAAGGTCTGGGTCGAAACAGGGATCTCTGGATCCGCCGTGCCACATCACTGTGCCTCCCTAGTCTATGTATTGTTCAACTTTATTTAAATTCATTACGTTTCTTTAAATATGTTGTGCAGCACGGTGGCTCAGTGGGTAGCACCGATGCCTCAAGGCAAGAAGGTCGTGGGTTCAATCCCAGGGTGGAGCGGCCTGGGTTTCTTCTGTGTGGAATAGGAAAGTCCTCCATGTGTCTCTAAAGTGGACCTTTTTGTGTGTGTGTGTGTGTGTGCGCGCTCTATGATAGATTGGCACCCTGTCTAGGGTTGTTCCTGCCCTTGTGCCCAGAGTTGCCGGGTGGGCACTGACTTGTCCACAACCCCATGTGGATTAAGCTGAAGATAATTAATGAATGTATGGAAATGTTTTGCCAGTTCCAGTTCCGTCCCAAGATGTTAGGGTTTTTCCTATCCACTGTCAAATAGCCAAATTAGGAAAAAAAAAATTGTAAAAAAAAAAATTATGAAGTACATTATAATTATATTTGACTTGGATTTATTTAAAGAGTTGCAGGGCTCGGTGGGTAACACTGTCACCTCAGAAAGAAGATCAAAGGCTCAATCCACAGGTATAGGGTAGATAGAGTGGTCTAGGTTGCATTTCCTTTCCTTGTCTTTCTGGGTTTACTCTGGGTACTCTCATTTCCTCCCACAGTTCAAAGACATGCATGTCAGCTTAATTGCTGTCTCTATGTGTGTGAATGTGTGTATGAGTGTATGAGTGTGTGTGCCCTACAATGGATTGGTGCCCTGTCTATGGTTGTTCCTGCCTTGTGCCCTATGCTGCCGGCTAGGCACCGGCTCTCCCACAACTCTGTTAAAGACTAAACTCATAATAAAATGAGTGAAGAGGTGCAGTGACAAATCCGACAGCCCTTTTATAAATATAAACAAATGGCCAATTCCAATAATGCTTAAATAGATGCAGTCAGATAATGTGACCCCTGGAAAACCATAAGCATTTGTTATGGAAAACTGTCTGTATTTAATCGAGTTAGTTAATATTGTTTAGAAGATATAAGTATATAAGAGCCAGCAGCTGGAATTGCTCATTCTGGAGTACTTTAATTCAAACCCTGTCTGTGCTTGCTAAATGAAGGTCAGGCAGTGAGGATACAAGGCCCTAAGATGGCCTGGTGCCTGAGTTTTGTGATAGGTTCTGGATAGGCCTCCCTTCCCCCAATATGACCCTGGTCAGGACAAACAGGGGTAATACAAGATGTGTCGCTTTGCTTATACGTCTGTGTATTTGGTCTAATTAGCAATGAGTGCAAATGATTTTTTTCAGGACTCTCAACACTTATTTAACCACATTGGTCTATGCATCAGGTGGATATGAGGGTGATATACACTGGTGGAGGTATCTAAAGCACATGGATGGAAATTGAAACTGGTTGAAGTAGGTAAAGTGCACTGGTTGAGTGAACATTTAACAAGCTGGAGGTAGGTTATCTACAGTGAAGGAAGCAGTAATCTGCCCTGACGGAGGTGGGGGTGCCTGATCTATACTGGTGAAGGTGGGGGTACCTGATCTATACTGGTGGAGGTGGGGGTACCTGATCTATACTGGTGAAGGTGGGGGTGCCTGATCTATACTGGTGGGGGTTTAGGTACGTGATCTATACTGGTGGAGGTAAGGGTACCTAGTTTATACTGGTGGAGGTGGGGGTACCTGATCTATGCTACACTGACGGAGGTGGTTGTACCTGATCTATGCTACACTGGTGGAGGTGGGGGTACCTGATCTGTACTGGTGGAGGTGGTTGTACCTGATCTATGCTACACTGGTGGAGGTGGGGGTACCTGATCTGTACTGGTGGAGGTGGTTGTACCTGATCTATGCTACACTGGTGGAGGTGGGGGTACCTGATCTGTACTGGTGGAGGTGGTTGTAC
>JAUZST010074226.1:0-21383 GCA_034779995.1 Parotocinclus haroldoi
AATGGAGTGAGTTCAAAAAAAAAAAAAATCAGCAGTTTTTAACAAACGTCAGTTGGACAAAAGATAATAGGTGTGTGTGTGTGTGTGTGTGTGTGTGTGTGTGTGTGTGTGTGTGTGTGTGTGTGTGTGTACGCGCGCTCAAACTAAACTCTTATCGCTTACTTATCGCCAGAGTATCAAAAGCTGCAGGGACGCGTTGTTTCACTTCTTTAAACATCTCTCCGTTCACAAAGCCGATCTCGGTTGCCCCCGGTGACGTTTAATGAGCGTTAATGCTTGTGGTCTGACGGCTTGATGTGTCTCCATGGCTCACTGGCTGCCAGCGTGGCGGAAATGAAACGTTAAAGAGAGCAAAGAGGAACTTTAAAGTGATCTCGGTTCTTATTTTAGGACTGTGAGAATACGCTTGATGAATTTAAACTCGAAGCTTCTTGACAAAAGTCTTGAGGCCGGATGATGAGCCTGATGTGAGCCCCACCCTGAGACCATGAGGAGTTCGAGAAATATTCGTGTTCTCCTCTAACAGCAGGAACTCTGGATACTCTGAGACTGTTCTTTAGTAGATTTAGGAATGGACAGCCACTAAACACCTGAGGCACAAAAAAGGCTGAATTGTTATGGATAGGCTCTTGTGGATCTATCTATGGTAGACAAATAGGAAAAAAAGTTGTTTAAAATGTATTGTCTGGGGGAAAAGATCCATAAAAACAAAAATAGGGGAAATAAAATGTCATTTTGGGGGATTAAACTGATTTTATTGGTCTTAATTAATGCAATGAAACCTGTTTCAGTGCTTTTAGTTCCAGCGTTGCCAGGTCCTCGACGGTTTACTGTAGAAATACTGTAAAAAGCTTGATAGGAAGAAATCTGGCAGCGGCTGAGAAAACCAAAATAAAAACTCTCTGATTCAGAGAATTCGGATTACAGAGCTCTGATCTGACTCTAGATTGGATTTTGTTGTTTTTTTTTTTTAATTGGATCCCTAATCTCCCCTGATCTTTAAGATTGGATCAGGACAAACCAGGTACCTGGACGTGGACATGGTTCTGGTTCTGGGTCTCGTAATGGTTTGGCTCGCTGCTCATAAATCCGTTTTTGGTTGTGCACTCATACTGTGTGTGTTGTGTTGTGTGTCGTTAGCTTTCAATAAGCGTTGTTTTTTTTCTTTCCCGTTAATGTCGAACACGCTAACGCCGTCACCGATTATCAAGTAAGTAACGCGTCTCTGTTCTTCTCTTAATCTGAGCATGTGCACAGAGCAGTGCTTTTAAAAACACGTTTAACAGAGCTCGAAACGTCTCCCAAAACCCTCATTCTAATCCCTCTCTCTCTCTCTCTCTCTCTCTCTCTCGCCGTCTGTCTCTCTCTTTCTCTCGCTGTCTGTCTCTCTCTCTCGCTGTCTGTCTCTCTCTCTCTCTTTCGCTGTCTGTCTCTCTCTCTCTCTCTGTCTCTCTCTCGCTGACTCTCTTTTGCTGTCTCCCTGCCCCTCTTTCTGTCCCTTTAACTCTCTCTCTCTCTCACTCTCTCACTCTCTGTCTCTCTGCCTCTCTCTCACTCTCTGTCTCTCTCACTCTCTGCCTCTCTCTCACTCTCTGTCTCTCTCTCACTCTCTGCCTCTCTCTCACTCTCTGTCTGTCTCTCTCTGTCTCTCTCTCTCTCTGTCTGTCTCTTTCTCTCTCTCTCTGTCTGTCTCTTTCTCTCTCTCTCTGTCTCTTTCTCTCTCTCTCTGTCTCTTTCTCTCTCTCTCTGTCTCTCTCTCTCTCTCTGTCTGTTTCTCTGTGTGTCTCTCTCTGTCTCTCTCTCTCTCCCACCTTTCTCAGCCATTCAAGGTTTCAACCCTCAGCACAAGATCCAGAGCTTCGAGGAGGCGCGTGGTTTGGATCGGATAAACGAGAGGATGCCGCCGCGAAAGGACTCGACACCCAACTCCATCAACGCCGACAAGAATGGCACCAATGCCCAAGCATAGTCTCGCTCTCTCTCTGTCTCTCTCTCTTTCTCTCTCTCTCGGCTCACCTTCAAATCCCTCCTGGAGAAATAAGCGACTGAAACGACAACAAACTAAACAAAAAAAACCAAACAAACCATCCTTCCTCCTTCATCTTCCTCCTCTCACGGCACCGCACCATCACCTAGCCGATTCCAAATAGATGATTTGATTTTATTTATTTTTAACGGCAACTAAATCACGATCGTGTTCTGGGGAGGGGCGGGGGTGGGGTCGAGTCGGGGGTGGGGGGCAGGGTGGGAAGATGAACCAATGAACGACGAGTATTCTAAACACAGTATATAAAGCTCATTAGGAGCGCTGTCCATCATGCTTCGAATCCATTTTGTACATTTAAGATAAACGATGACGTAATTCAGCGCCTTTTTTTTTTATTAAGCGAGACTTTGTAGCTTAGCAGAAATGCCATACTGTGCGTGTGCTTGCCAGTTCGTTATTTTGGGGGTTTGGCCCAAAGGACTCTTTACTTGTGATAAACAAACTGTTTGGTTTGGTCAGATGGGCGACCGCGTGGATCCCGCCTCGTAAGACTGACATATTAACGCTGTCTGGTCTGAAATTTGACAGCGGGCCGTTTGTTTTCTGGTATTTCTTTAGTTTTAACAGTATAAAGACCTGTATAAAACCTTACGGATGATGTTCTAAGCGCTTCTGAAGCTGCCATAAGCTTGACATTAACGGGACATGACGACAAATTGTGTGTACGTAAAGATTCCTGTTAAGATCCCGCGTTAAGACGGCTGTATCGTTAACATAATTCATGTCAGGTGTCATAAGGTGCTGACCTCGGTGCGTACACGCGTTATAACATCTTTAAAACATAATAAATGTCATTCTAAATGCTTTATGAAGCTGCCATAGACCTGAAAATTACATGACTTAATAAAAAGAATGGTATGTGATGAGAAATTGTCTTTATGTGACAGTTTTGTTCAGAGCGGTTCTAACAGGTCATGACTGTTAGAAGGTAATGCCATAAAGCTAGCGATGACGTGAAACTTTTATAACAGCGTTAGAAATTGGTTATATAACCGTTACAACAGCCAACGTCTCCTTTTCAAAAGCCAATATCATAAATGCCGTTAAAATTCATCCTAAAGCTGCCATAGGTTTGCCGTTAGCATGACATGGTGAGAATGTGCGCATAAGAAAAGATTCCTGCGACACCAGACTAGTCAGGTGTCGTAAGGTGCTAGTTTTGGTGCCTTACCTTTTACCTTAAATGTTATTGTAAATGTATCGCGAGGCTGCCCTAAGCTTGCTATTAACACAAAGTGGGAAATTGTGCATTGTGAAGGCGGTGAAGATCGGCGAGCTGAGTAACGTATCTGAAGAACGGCGAGTCATGCTCCTGTCTGCAACTGGAAGACCCGAAAGCTCAGTACCTGATTATGGGACGCAAAGTGGGACAGCGTTACTTACTGACCGGGATTCACAAGTGGAACAAAAGTAACAAGTAAAAAAAAAACACGACAAACGAACACAAAGAAGTCCCTAAACACATCAACAGAGTTAAAACAGAAACTTAGATAAAGATCACATAGTTACCTATATAGTCAGGGTTGAAAAGAAGCCATCTGGCTTTCTAGCTAAATGGCAGTTAATATTTTATTCCATTCGTTTAGCCAGCTGGAGCTACAACAAATTTGTATCTTTCATACACCAATCAAAAACCAGATCCAGCCATGCGATGGCTACTGGGAAAAATATTTCTAAACGCTGCGAGTGGTTATGTGTGTGTGTGTATGTCTTCTGTATGTATGTATGTGTGTGTGTGTGTTAAATTGTGAGCAGGTCGAGCTCTTCACTGTGAATTTCCACACAGTCCAAAATCTTGTCGAAAGTCCTTCCAGTAGTGTTGAAGTTGTTAGAGCTGAAACTGCTCACAAAAACGAAAAAAACGAAATATCCCTTAATTGTTGTGATCAGTATATTTAGAATGGGACTTCATAAAAGCTCCTGTAGTTGGAATGTGGGAGTGTCCCAATACTTTTGTTTCCCGCAAAGGGAAACTCCCTTCTGTGTGAGTAAACGCTCTATTCTGTAGTTTAGTAAGGATTTTGTAAGCAAACTTAGAACTATTGAACTGTTGAGTTTAACTAATCTGAAGCCTGTGTGCTGCCCTCTGCTGTTCAAATACAATTACTGCACTAAAATCAATTCAATTCTTTTCAGACATGATAAAAGTGTAATAGAGTTTAATATTGCGTGTACGCGTACATTTTTAGTAATTAGAGTCCATAATTAGAACGTGAATGCTTATTAGAATAAAACAATGAGGCCTTATAGCTCTAGAGACCAGGGTTCGAGTGCCAGTCTAACTCATGGTTTTAAGCTCCTTGCTTTAGTTCCTTCATTACGGATTAAACCTGAACATTAAACCAAAGTTTTAACGGGGGACTAAGGGGGTGGACAGGTCCCTGACAAAAGCAAACCACATAGGAAGTCCAGTACGGTGAGGTATAAAGGAAAGGGCTGCCCGTAAGAGCTGCTTTTGACCCTTTTCAGAATGCAGAACTTTTCAGAGTCACTCCTATTTGAAGAGTCGGAAGGGCTGGGATATTTATGCAGGGTGACGCTCCATCGCATGCCTCGAGTGCCTGAGTGTTTCAGATTTGGCCTTGCCCCTCTTCCCGCTAATTTAAACCCGATCTGGACCCTGCGGGCCCCTCTCACGCCTGAGGTTTAGACCGAGACGGAGAACAGCGCACATCTGGAAGGCTACAAAATTGCTCGAATAAATCAAGAAACTCATCAGCGCTCTCAGCACTGTACATAACGCAGACCCACGTCTGGTTCCTGCTGGATCTCGCTTCAAAAGATCTACAAGCCACAGCAAATCGTGTGAACCACCCTTTTGGCTTTCCACATTCATTATATTGTCCATGATGTTATTAAATATGAATGTTTTGTGATTTTCAGTTATATCTCCAGTTACCACCTAGTTCAGCCCTAATTACCATCTTGTACTATTAGTCCCTCAAGTTCCTAGTTCTCCTTTCTTACGTTCTAGTCGTATTAGTTCCTCATTCACAAGATTTCCCTAATTCACCTTTTTTTATCCCTTTGTTCTTTTATCCATCGTTTTCATCCCATGGTTCCCCTTACTGATCTTCCCGGCTTCTTAGTTCCCCTTGCTCTTTTATTCTCCTTTTAACCCTCCTGGTTCCCCTTACTCATCTTCCCGGCTTCTTAGTTCCCCTTGCTCTTTTATTCTCCTTTTAACCCTCCTGGTTCCCCTTACTCATCTTCCCAGCCTTTTAGTTCCCTGTATTCACCCTCCTATCTTCTTAGTTCTCCTTATTCACCCTCTCATAGTCTTAGTTCCTCTCTTTTACCTTCTTTCCCTTCTAGTTTCTCTATTTCCTATTGACTTTCCAGTCCTCCTAGTTCACATAACTCACATTTCTGTCCTCCCCGCTCTCCTTATTTACCCTCCTAGTTCCACCTGTGGTTCCACATGCACTGACAATGTTCAGATTTCCTTGATCTTCTCTGTATCTAAGGTGGTGACGTGTTTCCACATCAGTTTCTTCGATCTTTGACCTTCGGTGCTAATCCTCCTGAGCTTGTGCTTCTACAGAAGGTTCAGTCTGGTTAGTAAATACCATTCGGTCACAGGACTGGAATTGGAGGGGACTTCTGTTTCCAGTCTGAACTTTTGACTATGCTTCTGGTAAAAGCCTGAGGTAGAGACTCCGCACAAAGTCCTGCCTCCACCCGATTACAGATTGGGTTTCCATTTTTCATCCAAATTCCCTCAAAACTCTGGAGGAAAGTCTGGGTTTTCTGTGTTTGTCCTTCACGGTGGATGAACCAAGAGGAGATTTAAAACCGCAGTGTTTCTTTCTCCTTGCCTTCAGAGGATATAAAATGGCAGAGCCAGAGCTAGCCGGAGAAGAGGGCTGATTAAAGTAATGCATGTGGACGGTAAAGAAATAAATAAAACATTGTTAAAACAATCAGAGCTGTTTACCAAGCGCGTTTGTTGTGGCTGGTTGGAGGGAAAGTGAAGCGGCTTTTCAGCGGTTCTTAAATATGAAATGGGTGGACTGACGAGGCTTATGGAAGAAGGCCGTGACATCTTACACGCCGTAGATCTAAATCACAACCTCGTCTCGAACCCAGTAAACTTTGCTCAGTAACGGCAAACAGATGTGTTTACCTTCTGCGTGACGTTGTTAGAAACGATGCTATCTATAAAATGAACCTGAAAGGACCACACGGTGAAGCTGAACCACCGCTTGGTACAGCATCTGCTCCAAACCACCGTCCCCGGGTACGAGGTACTTCCTTCAGGATTTCACAGATGCTCATTCAGGTCCAGTTCATTTCCCTAGCAGGCCACTGGGACAATCTTACATCTTAATTATGAGTTAAGGGCCTAACAGCTTGCTGAGTTCCCCACGGTCTCCATGTTTGCCTTGTCTGGTTTGAAAGATCAAAACTGACCAGAATCGATCAGGTCTCAGACATGCACCCGTTATCGGACCTGCACTTTGTCAGAGCCTTCAGGGTCTTGGACCTGCACCCGGCCAAAACCCGCTGTGTCTCGGACCCGTGGCCAATTGGGTCTCAGTCCCTGTGCTCACGGAATTGGACCAGAGCCCGATCACAATCAACCAGGTCTCGGACCCATGCCCGGTCAGAACCGACGGGGTCTCAGACCTGTACCAGGCCAGAACGACACATTCACAGTTCCTCCGGGAGCTGTATTTTCTAGTTGTTTTTGCAGTTTAGTGCTCCTAGTGTTTCCCATGGTTGGGTTATTCCAAAATTCATCATTGGGTCCAAGTTTCCCTCTTGTGGACTGATTGGATTCAACAGCTTGACACAGATGGGGTTTAGATTCTGGCCCTTCTGATCCACAGTCCAACACCTTAAGCAAAGTTCCTACAGTCCGCTTGACTCTTGTCCTGTTTTCCCCTCCTAATTCATCCTTGTCACCTTGACGCTCTGGTAGTTCGTATAACGTTTAAGACTCACCTGATTTTATTTACCTCGTTGATTATTGACCAATTGATTGCTTGTGCTGATTCATCATCCAAGACCAGATTCTCAGCCATCGTTTTGTTTTGGCATTTTACTTTTCTGGATGAAACTTAAAAGTCTTAACAGTCTGAAATCCACTGAAGCATCTTTGCCTGTTTGGATAATTTATTCAGGGGTCACACCTGTTTTTTTCTTTTTACAAATGAGCATGTTTTCTTTATTAAATCATTAATCAGTTCTTTTTGGCTCTGGGACAATTTTGGGGTGGATCATGGACCAGGCCATTCGTCATCGGGAGCCACAGCAAAGGAGAGTCTCAGTCACGTTATGGATTTAGGTCGCGCGATGAAATCCGATCTTCTGTGTTTTGCATGACAATGTTTTATGAGTTTAGGGACAGAGATGTTTATCATGCAACATTCCTGTGCTCCCACACATTTTCGAACCTCGAGTGGAGTGTGTGTGTGGGCCCCTGTCACAGTGTGTGAGATTACACTCAGCAGCATGTTGGACCTCTTCTAAGAAGCAGTAACCAGCAGTAACCTTGAAAAAAAGTCTGACTTAGCGCTGCAAAAGGTCAGAGAAACTTTAAAACCTACATTGTTCCAAGAATGTATGGTTTGTTTAGTTTGTTTGTGTGCAGAAATAGCAAGTCTCTTTGAATACTCTCCACGTTGCTGTGTTTTTCCCGTCGGCCAGCAGATCCAAACTCGTGGCGAAGATTAGGCAAAATCCGGGTCATGTTAGCCACCTACGTGCTGCAGAACAAACCGTTTGTGTTTATGTTTTATTAAACAGATCAAATCCAGGTTCAGGTTTGAGATGTCGACGTTGTCCAGATGCTTCAGACACAGGTTCAGGGTTTGGTTCTTCCCACGAAAGCCTGGTTTGTCCAAATCGACCAAGCTCAGAAAAACTTATCAGATCCACATGTTCTGTTCAGACTCACTCGTAACCGCAAAACAGAAAATAGTCAGAATGGTATGGAAAGTGTTTTTAATTATGGTTAATCATTGTGTATGTTAATAAACATCCATTTCAGCCCTGCGATGCATTCCAAATCAAAGTTGGGATAGGGCAAATTTAGGGCTGATAATGAGAGAAAGAAGAGCAGAATCTGTAGGAATCTCAGTCCTAAAAAGTAAACTGAAGAGGGGTGATCGTTCTCCGCTCCCTCAGATGCCACAGTTATTCATCAGTATCTGACAGAAGCACATGAGTAAGGGATTCCTTTATAAAACCTTTATCAAGCTCTACAATACAGAGTTACATTCACAAATATCACTTATAACTTTACTGTACAAAAAACAAGCCTTGTGTTAAGCAGGTCCACAAGCTCCACCCACTTCTCTACACTCTGGGGCATATAGGATGGACCGTTACCATGGAAACGGGGATTGTCCCCCAGACCAATCGGGATTACAGATCTTCATTGGAAGCCAGGCTCTATTAAGGTATAGGGTTGGGTCCGTAAAGGCATTTTGTATCCTTAATAAATTAAACACATGCTAGGATATGCCTGGTATAATCTCGTTTAGAAACATGAACTCGAACTCCGTTTAAAGTGGAAATGTTTTATTGTTTTAAACCATGCTTACAATTGACGATAAAGCAGGCGAGTAAAGTGCAATGTACTGCCAGTACTCGTTACAAGAGCACGGTTCCTACACGAGCATGTTCTGAATGAGAAGTTCCCTCTCCAGAAACACTTTTTTAAAGTCTTTTTCCTCCTCCTGCAGGCATTTCAAAGCTACTTTAAGTAATAGCATAAAACTACTGATAGATGGCGTCTGTTGGATGTGTACGTATTTCTGTATCCCGTGTTTTCGTTCTCTTTCCTGTGGTCTGAAGCTATTTAAAGGAATTATTTGATTAAGATTAAAATTATAGTCCTGTAAAGGTTCTCTTTTCGTGAAAAATCCGCTCTGATCACTGACTGGCTGATTTAAGTGATGATATAAATTCGAAATTGCATCGAGCAGCAACTTCCCACCTGCATTCTGTCAAAACTCACCTCTTTTACCTTAAACCCTGTCTCCTAGGCTCTGATTGACTAGCCGTTTCAGTTCAGAGCTTCCCTGTGTCTAAATCTGCCACCTCTGTGTTGGGAACTTCCAATCCTGAACAACCTGCTGATCCAAGGCAAGGTGTACACTCAGGAACTTTTGAGATGCCAATTGACCTAACACGTTTTTGGAATCTGGGGTTAAACCAGTGAAGGTGATGACGTCCTAAGTTGGTGCTCCAGCTGGTTAAAAGAATTGAATAAAATATTAATTGCCATTTAGCTAGAAAGCCAAATGGCTTCTTTTCATAGGATATGGCAACCCTGATTATATAGGTAACTATGTGAGCTTTACCTTAGTTTCTGTTTTAACTCTGTTTATGTTTTTAGGGACTTCTTTGTGTTTGTTTGTCGTGTTGGTGTGACTGATTTTCCTGTACTTATGTTATTATTTACGTAGTTTTAATATTACTATAAACCTAATTCTTACGTTTAACATCTGAGCCCCAGCTTTACCCCCTAGGCTTGCTCACTTTGGGATTGACCTTAAGATAATATAATATTGCTTATAATAAGCTGCTTTAAGAAAATGCTCCGTTACAAAAAAAAAGCGTCCTATTGTAAGTAGTACTTCTTTGTTACCTATATATTCTCTTTAACCTACAACTATAGAAACTGCTTCACATTCTTCCTAACACTGTCTATTGAAGTATCAATTCCCAAGCATTATGATATATACATATATTTATTATAATATAATTAATATATATTTATATATTCTAAGCTGAGATAACATGGATTTTATGTTTGTATTTATGTACAGTTTCTGAGAGTGCGTGTCTGCGTGGGTCACATATTTAAAACGTTTCAAAAGCAGCGCACTTTTGGGTCTTCAGCTGTTTCAGGACCTTCTTGAATTTGTTACTTTTGTTCCACTTGTGAATCCCGGTCAGTAAGTAACGCTGTCCCACTTTGCGTCCCATAATCAGATACTGAGCTTTCGGGTCTTCCAGTTGCAGACAGGAGCATGACTCGCCGTTCTTCAGATACAGCACCAGGTCCTTCAGATCGTCGTTACTCAGCTCGCCGATCTTCACCGCCTTCTTCTTCTTCTGCAGGGTCACCTTCAGATCCATGTTCTCCAGTCTGGCCTCCTTTATTTTGGTCTTAATAGCTGATGTGGACAGAAAGAGCAAAGGTATTTGAGTTAGTGTAGAATAAAACATTTTTAAGCTTTTTTGAAAAAAAAAAAAGCGTTTTTGGAGGTAAAATGGTTCCCTAAAATCAAAACCAGCTAAAAGATCAGTCACTTCATTTTTGTTTTTGGGACAAACTGATCTTCTGTGTTGCTGCTTTTCAGTCGAACCGTGACTCCATTAATTCAGATTCAGATTCAGAAAACTTTATTCATCCCCTAGGGGCAACTGAAGTTTTTTTTTTCAGATTCAAGAGCCCAAAACGTCTGGTTTGATCTAATCACTTTCCTTATCTCAACTGTTAGAGCTTAAACCCAAATCCTCATTTATAATTAAGCCTGATGAACCTCTTCTCAAGGTTTAAAGGTTCTAAACTCGATTCTCTTTGTTCCTAAATCATTGCTGTTCTCGATGGACCGAGTGCACGTTTGCATCTGTTCCTCCGCTTCTTATTTCAAAGACGCGTCCGTCTGCGCAGTCCATATTGATCCTGACTGCTGATCCCCTGGATATGCTGCGGGTTGCAAAACAAATGCCGCACTTGTGTTGCTGTCAAATCGAAACGGACGGGTCGTTCCCGCGGGACTCGGCGTTGCTAAGCGGTGACAGACCTGAGCGTAACCAAAGGCAGAAATGTGTTAAATAAACACGAGAGTGGCACAAAGGCGTCGACGGAGCTGCGTAATGTGGAGAACACAACGTATTCGGGTTTGGGTTAGAACGCTGTGCCAACGGAGTGCCAGGTGTTTAAACACAGGGAATTATAACGGATCAAAGTGTGGGATAACTGTGAACAACTGTTGGGAAAAGTGGGTTTTGATGGCAGGAATTTGGGGCGGATGGAGTCATTTAGGCACAGGTGGAAGGTGGGAAGAGGGGGGGTTGAGCAGATGGGATATTTTTCATATTTAGTACCATTTCGAACCATTTTAGTGTAGGTATGAAAGTTTCACCCTAAAGCAAGCGTGCAGACTCGAGCCTCCCATCCTGAACGATCTTCAAATACTGGAAGGTCCTGTGTTTGTTAAACTCTGGTGTTTCTGCTTTAAATCAGATAATCGGCTTTGTGTGTGTGTGTGTGTGTGTGTGTTAGTGTGTTAGTGTGACCGCGCTCCTCTGAAATCTGCTAATCGCTTCAAGAAATAAACGAGAGACACTCTGGTTATGTTTACCAAAACCACAGATCCGAAAGCAAACAGTGGTGCAACACAATCTTGTGTGTTTATTCTCTCTGTACACAAAACACACACACATAAACACACACAGTCACACACACAATCCACCACACGGTGCTTCTACGGAGAAGCCTTCGATTGGGTCGTTTATTCAAAACAGCGTCCTGTTTGTTGGTTTGAAACGGTAAAGTAGCACAAGAAGAGGGGTGATCTCTCTCCCCTCCCTCAGAACCGTCATTGATCAATATCTGATAGCAGCACATGGGTAAGGGATTCGTTTACATTCACAAATACCACTTATAACTTTACTGTACAAAGAACAAGCCTCATGTTAACCAGCTCCACAAGCTCCGCCCACTTCTCTGGACTTAGAGGAACCTAGGATGGACCATCACCATGGTAACAGGGATGGTGCTCAAACCAATTGGGATTGCAGATCTTTTTTGGAAGAAATTAAAAAGACAGGGAATGATGTAGAAATTGAGGGACGATCTGATTTATTAAAAAGAAAGGAAGGAAGGAATAAATAAGTAATATAAGAAAGAAAGAAAGAAAGAAAGAAAGAAAGAAAGAAAGAAAGAAAGGGGACAATAGGAGTAGCAAATAATTAGAGTTATCAAGAAAAAAAACAAACATACATGTAAACAAACATGAGATGTAGAAATGATATAATGAAACATATTAAATATAACAATTATGTAAAAAATAAATAAAGAAAGAATTGGAGCAATAAAGAGAGGCAGAAATGAAGAAAAAGAGAAGAAGTAAAAACGAGAAGTGCTCTGGACCAAAAACAGAGCTTTTATGAGAAACAAGTCTAAAAGCCAGGCCATGGGTATGGTATGATGGTCATTTATTATTCTGATGCAGCATTAATGCAGAAAAGTACACCAAGATTTTAGAGCAACATAACCTGAGTTCAAGACGACATCTTTACCAGGGATTTATAACGAGACAAAACCCAAACAAAACCACATGCTGCACACATTATAAAGCACATGGCTGTGGAGGTACTGGACTGGACCCTGTGCTGACATCTTAAGACGTGTTTACAGGAAGAACGAACATTAAATCACTTGGACTCCTCTGTAACAAAACGGCTTTGAAGTTTGGAATGAGGGAACGATGATGTTAGAAAGTACCAACGTCTTCTGGATTGAGGATCTCTAAACGATATGGGCTAATTATTCCAGACCAAACCCAGACACGTAAACTACTGTGTGTTTGTATTTCTTTATTTATGTCATTTTGCATAGATCAGCTTTATTACTATTAGAGTTTACACTGCATCCTATCATCAGTCTGTTCACAGCCAAAAAATACAAAGAAATCCTCTGCCCTCACTCACCAGCATTTATTACACCAAAATCAAACCCAGATTTTAATTTCTATCCTGGCGTGCTTCGGTTTAATTACGTTCAGGAGTAAAAAATGTTCTGGGCTAAATCATATCTGAGATTTTACCTTCCCGCTAACGCGCTTTGTCTTTTACTGAGGGTCAGAGTTTCCAAATAAAAGTGTAAAAACACGTTTTATGACCGGATCAGATTTGGTATGAATGGTCTCTTACCAAACTCGCTGGCACACATGTGCTCCAGAATGATGTCGCTGTTCATCTCCTCACATGGCGGGCATGTGCCCTTGCCGTCTGTGCCATCTGTGCCAGCAGAAACAGAATGGAACGTACATGAACCACACCGTTGCGCTTTATTCATAATCTTCTTAAATATGGTCTTAAAACTTCCAAGATTTCAGTGAAGCATTCAGGAATCATTTTTAGTGACTCTGTGAATGAATTGGTGATTCGTTCCTTGAATATTTTGTTGTGTAAAGATTTGTTGGGTTTGAGCTTAAATCAATGATTCAAAAATGGGTTTGGATAATGAAGCAAATATTGGCTCTGACCTAATCAAGCCTAATTGGTGATGAGGCCACTGAGTGAATTAAAACGAATCTGACCTGTGACTTAAATGATTCACTACTTTAATCTAAACTTAATACTTCTAAAAGAAGCTTTTACTAGAACATAAACGAGTCACTGATTCAAATACTGACCTGGAATGAATGTGAAATGAATCATTGAATAAAATGATTTGTTGAAAAGCGTACCAAATGATTCACTCATTTAAACGAATGCTTAAAAGAGAAACTTTAACTTAAGACTAACTCAAAGTCTCTGAATTAAAGAAGAACCCATTTTCATCACAAACAAAATGATTCCCTGATCAAATCTACCTTTGCTTTGCTGGACAGGAGTCACACTTATTTAACTAATGAGTCACTGATTCGAGTCACTGAATCATCCCTAAATTCATCCCTAAATTCTGCAGCTTAAAGATCTGTTGGGTTCGAGCTTAAATTGATGATGAAATAATTCATTTGAACATTGCTTCGCACGAGGGAGGGGTGAATGCTGGGTCTGACCAAATGATTCACTGGTTGAGGTATCTAAAACCGCACCTTTTACTGTCGTCGAGACGAAATGATTCACTGATTCAAATCCTGGCAACAAAGTTTAGCTATGAACAAAATGATTCACTGTCAAAAAAATGCACTTCAGAATAAGAGAGCAGTGATTCTTCTAAATGAATCACTGACATGCTGAAGGAGAGAGGGACAAATCTCACTAGTGAACCAAATGATTCCCTAATTGAAACACCAATTAAGTCTCCGCTAGCATTTCATTGAATCAGTGAATCATTTGGTTCATGACTCAGATTTGCTCCTCTTTAATATAGAGGGTCAGAATCTGAACCAGTGAGTCATTTAGTATTCTCTAACATTTTCTCCTCTCTTATAAATACATTTAGTTTGCATAACTGAATCATTTTTTCGTTTTGAGTCCGATTCGTGCCATCCGTGAATCAGTGAATCGACTGTTTTTTGATGAAGAGTCACATGAAGCAGTGAATCAACTGGTTCGTTGGTAACAGTCAGTATTCTCTTGTTCAGGAAAGCAATGGTTTGTTGGCTCAGTGAATCATTTTGTTCATGACTCAGGACTTCATTCAGAGATTCAGATATATGAATCAGTAAACGAATTAATGTTTGACTAGTGATTCTTGATTCAGTCTTGTTTCGCTTTCATTTGGTCGCACTCAGAATCATTTCTTTCAGGAAAGTAATGGACCATTGAGTCATTGAATCATTTTGTTCATGCCACATGAACAAAGTGAATCATAAAGGTTTCCCGTTTACATGAGTTAGTGAATCGTTTGGTTTAGCAGGCATCGGGGCACCACGCAGATGGTCGAGGGTCAGACCTTTGTTACAAACCTGCGGGTTCAAGCCCGTGTTCGTCATTCAGGGTGATACACATCTCCTCATCCTGCTGTGGAAACTTGCTGCACTCGAACATTTCTGGCCAGAGGAAGCCAAAGGCCTCCATGATGGGGCTGCAGGCGTCACGGACGGCCTCGCAAAGCTGCCGGCACGGACGCACCGGTTTCTCCAAGCACACGGGGGCGAAAAGGGTGCACAGAAAAACCTGGGTACACAGACAAAACAACTGTATCGGTTAGAGCTGCTCCCCTGCTGGCTGAGACCGGGACTGCAGCTGCAGCTCCAGAGACGTCGGCGTTTCTGTCAAACTGGATTTGAAGAACAGAATTTCAGCAGCTCTCAGCCACAGCTTTTGTTTATCGTACAAACAGTGCACAACAAGCAGAACCAGTCCCAAAATAATCAACTAATCGCAGAATTGTTTAGTTTTTTTTTTTACTGATTTAGCAGCACAACAGATGGAAGAAGGGAAATGCGACGGCAGGGAGCAGTTTACGCCTCTCGTCAGACCTACACATAAATCAGATCACGAGGACGTACGGTACAAATCAGCTGCTTAGAGGAATTCACGCCGACGACTGAGCCCGAAAGCTCTGAACGCAGCACGCTAATAAACACCGAGGTATTTACGAGCTTGCTCGCCGTTACTGACGTCGTTAATTATGATGTGCAAGCACCAGCGCAGATCATCACAAAGTCTTCCAAGCTGTGTCGCGTTTCACCGGACCGGAATCTTCTCTTCTCTTTGGGAGTCTGTACGGGCTATAACACGAAACATCTGATCTGCGGTCGTATCCAAACGTTCGGGCAACCCTTGGTCGCGTTGCATGCTTTGTCGATTAGTTACGCAACCTCTGGAGAAACGAGGTTCAACATGACACACAGTCTGTGTGCTCTCACAAAAAAAAAAAAAACACGTATGATGAAGATATTTATGTTTGTCCCGTGCCATCTGTATTGCGGGGGCACCCCTCGGTCTGGACGCATGACATCCGCGGAGCCACTGTGCGGCTGCTTGTTGCCAAGAACAAACCAAATGGCAGGAAACCTCAAGCTAGGTGTCGGAGCCAAACAGAATGCAAATCGTAAACCGATAGGCCTCACCTTGCCCGAGGTTGAGTCCGAGCATGAGAGAAGATTAGCACTGGGATGTAATAAGAAATGATCCTAACTCTTTTCTTAAGAGCGACTCTCACAACATGCTACTAAATGTTTTCTTAACTATTTTACGGTAGCCTCGCACTTGTCGTATCTCCTGGGGATGATTCGTTGTTTCCTAATTTTATAAACACTTGCTTTGATGTTTTTCTCCTGGGCGGACTCAGTGGAATAAACATCGCTATCGGTTAAAAAAAAATCTTCTTAGTGTTTGTTTTTCAGCCCCTGGTTCGTACCCCACTTCTGATGACGTGAGGGCTGTCTGGATAAAAATTGTGTTCCGGTTCTTCGCCCGGGTCTGTGCTTGGCAACTGACACCCCCCCCCCCCCCAACATTCACACAGTGGTGCCTAAACTTTTTAGTTTTCTCCCTTCTTCTCATCTGTGTTTAAAGATTTTCTTCTGAATGCAGGTACAGGTAAGTGCATTGTAACGCCCATCTGATCAACAATAATGCATTTATTAAAAACGAGGGGTACTTAAAATCTATAAAAGTAACCCTCAGAGTGCACTAGAGGCTGACATTTTTTTCAGGAATCCCACGGGTCACGTTGTTAAAAGGATAAAAAAGTTAACGGGAGCAGACGGGAGCGGTTACCAATAAATAAGACAAAAGATGACCATAGAATAGGCATTGGCCTTTTGTCTTTTTTTTCTTTTAAGAAACCTACAGTAACGCAATTCTAAAGAACAACACGGCCCAGAAGCCAATGGTGCTTCCGGCCACAGCTTCGCGCCAGAATTCATAGAACAGCAGCAATGGAGGGAGTAAACACAAAGGGCTGCGTCTGAAATCATATACTTTAAGCTCAGAAACTGAGGTCGTAAAAATTGATTTGCAAAGCAAAGTCAGAAGTACCGACTTATCTATAAAGCTTCATATGCACTTTTTTTCTTTATACAAAACTCAGGCACAGTATGAGAATTGTGAAGGTAATGCTTTTATGCACATTTCTTGGTTGACGACAGTTCTTTTCAGTCATTTAATTGTATTGCCTAAAAACTAAAATAAGTAGGAAAAATGGGAGAGCGGTATAGGAGCAGGAGTCATTTTGAATGGGAGTGGGAGTTATTTTACCAGGAGTGGGACAGTACAGGATTTTTTTTAAATCCCGACCCGGGACGGGACAGGAATGAAAATCCACTCCCATGTCACCCTCTAATGTGCACCCCTCTGTCTGGGTCTCACCCAATTCGAGAGAACTGTTTAGGTTCTGTTACCAGTTTGTCAAAGCAAAGCATTTCTGATTTTTTTATTTGTGTTCGTGGAACATGTCTCCATGACTGGGCCAGCATGGGTCGCTAGACCTTACAGGTAAAGGTACAAGCTACACAGGGCTTAAGAAATACACCAGCAGACTCTGCCCTGGATTCGAACCCAAACCCTTGTGAAGTACCGTTACAAGCAGCTGGTTCCAAGAACCTGGCCAGCGGAACTGATGTTGAGTTTAGGATTTTTTTACGTTTTTTCCTTGTTTTTTCTTGGTCAGAGCTCCAGAGGGTCGATGTTAGGACGTCCGGTGCTTGAACTAAGATCGTGCTCTGGACAGAATGCCAGTCAATCACAGGGCTGGCATGGGTCAGGGGATAGTCCTTTCCTGTTGGGTAATGGTTTGCTGCTGTACCTCCCGATCACCTTTCTTTTCACCACGTTCCGACCAAGCTCCAATGGGAGATCCAGATGGCACAGGCCATCTGCTCTGGTCTATAACAGTTTATCTGTAAGCATGCAGCAGCGTTTGCTGTTTACGTTTATTCCTGCAGAGGTTGTGTAACGGCACTTTTGTTTAAAACTTTGTGTTGTGCGATGTTTGTGACGATGCTCCCGTAACGACGCTGCTGAGAGACGCTCCGTAATGGATTTTACCCTAATGGGTTTCAGATCGGTTCCATAGTCGGAGGAAAATAAACTCGGCCTTGTTTGCGCTTCGTTATAAATCCAGAACGTTTTCCTTTATGTTTCAGCTCTAAGAGTCTGGATCCAGCCACCAGAAATGTAAACCAAAGCCTGAAACGAGAACGATCATTTTAAAATAATAAACGTTTATTAAATGTTATTCTGCTGTTATGACTTTTCTTTTAGGACGAAGAATTAGTTCAGAAATCTAAGAAATAAAGAAAACCCAGGAAACAATGACCTAACCGGAACTACCAGAACCATACGAGCTACAGCAATCCTGGGAACCGGAACCGGGAACTCATGCTGTTAAATGAAGACAAGCCTTGGGAACTTATGTCCTGTGGAACGAAGAGAAGACCCAGGAACTCATGCTCTGTGAAATGGAGACAAGAACTAGGAACTCATGCCCTGTTTAATGAAATAATGAAAACTCAGGAAAAAATGACCCGACCAGAACTACCGAAACCATAAAAGCTACAGCAATCCTGGGAACTCGTACCAGGAACTCATGCCCTGTTTAAGGGAGACAAGAACCAGGAACTCATGCCCCATTTAACAGAGAGAAGACCCAGGAACTCATGCTCTGTTTAACGGAGACAAGAACCGAGAACTCAATCCCTGTGAAATGGAGACAAGAACCAGGAACTCATGCCCTGTGGAGTGGAGTTCCTTCTATCGAATATGTGATTGTTTATATTATATATATATTAGACATGTTAATGGTTCCTATGGTGATCTTTTCATTTTTGTCTATTCATGTTCTGGTTAAGCTTAGTTGCAGAGCCTCAGACTGTCCATGTCTGTTTAAACATGACAGATTATTTTCTGATTTTAAACCATGTACACTCAGTCACTTTTTCAGATCTTCACTGGCAGAGGATTTTAAGGTTAAGTTCCTCCAGCAGAACATCTGATACCTCTTATTGTGTTTTGGATGTTTTGCAGATGAGTCAGTTCAGATATTAATACATTTCAAACAATGTTAGGAAAATAAATTCGGCCATAAAACTGTCTGTGGTCCGTCAGAACCATCCGATAAATCTTTATGAGGGCTCAGAATTTGGTCTGTAAAGACATACAACTTTTAACAAAGAGTTCCTCATTGTTTTTTATATGGTTACCGAATTAGGATACAAGAACTTTTTATTTTCTGAAACTCCCTGGAAGGTCAAAAGGGTTCATTTAGAGGAACAAACTGTATTACCATTTAAGATAGACCTTACATAGAACGAGTGCAGGGTCCCAGGTAGAAGTGGAACCGTTATGGTTTCACCATAAAATATAACTGAACTAAAATCCTTGAATAAGCTGGGTTGATCCTGGTGTATAACCTGACTGGGTCTAGTTGGCATTTATATGGTAGGGTTCTAGATAAACCCTTATAAGGTTCAGGGAGAATCTTCTTAAGTGGGTCATGCCATGTCTAGGTATAGAGCCTTATGGACACTTAGTAGGGTTCTACAAAAACCTCCATCCAGGGGGCACAAAAGAAACTGAAAACTTCTAGTTATTATTTCCTTCTCCTTTTTTGGTATAGAAACAAGGTTCTAGGTTTTGTCGCCAGACTTTCTGAAGGGCCTTGTGAGCTTCTCAAATGTTCCTCCAGAGGAAGAGGTCAACAAGGTCCTGCTTCAAATGCGTGACATGAAGGTTCTAGATTCTGTATGTGTACGCATTTGTAGATCCTTAGGGTTCTAGAAAAAGAGACGAATCAACTATTCCAAGAAAAGGGTGGGATAGTTCTCTTGTTAATACTAATTAAGGCTCTAGATGAGTAGTTTTTCAAGGGGTTGGAGAGATCCTTGAGTCATATGGATCTGTTTTGGACAGATAAACGAACTCTCTAGATTGAGCGCTTTCTGAAACATTATAGGGTTTTATGTTAAACATTTTAGGTTTCAGAAGAATTAAGAGCTTTCTGAGGAGCTTATGGGTTTCTGTAAAGTTCCTCCAGAGGGACAGGTCAATTATGTTGAGGTATGACATGATGCTTGACATGAGGGGTTTCTTCAAAAGACTAGGATTATCAGGTTCTACAAAAAATGGACAAACCAAGGAACCCTAGAATTGTTCAGTTGTTTAAAAAAATAGGATTTTAGATGGAGAGCTTTTTGAATGAGTAGGAGTTCTTTCCAACTCCAAGAATGTTTGAGGGGTTGTTGGGTTCTGTCTTTGAGACAAATCGAAGAAGCTCTAAAGAACTGATTGCCTCCTGTTTTCTAAAACATTAACATTCAAAGTAGAAAGCTTTTCTGAGGCTTCCCATAAAGTTCCTCCTGAGATTGAGGTTCTAGGCCAAGAGCTGTCTGGAGAGGTCAGAGTGTTCCAGAAGTTCCTTTAGTGGGACAGAAGGCATGAGCTAAACCTGCGCTTAAGGTTCTTGGTGGATCTAGACAGGTGGATCCACTAAGCATTAATGCAAAAGTAACGGTTTGTACCTGTGTTCCAGCGTGGCACCTCTTGTGGACGAGTGGAACCCAGCTGCTGGCCTGCTGCTTTACCTCGGCCATGGTCTCATGATCCAGAAGATTGGGCAGGAGCATCTCGGTGTAACCCACACCGTGGCACAGCCTCAGGTCGGCTGGGATTTTGGTGCAGTGTGTGTCCTGCCCGTACCCCCGCGACATCTCCTTCCAAAGGTACTCGTACTCAGGGGAGCCTCGGAGCGATGGAACATGGGCGAAGAGCCCGAAAAGCACCAGCAAAACAAGTTTCCTCATGGCGAAGTCTTCGGGCTGGGAATGGATGGAATCTTTGAGCCTTGGAGAAACGTCTCCGCTGAGCTCGGCTTCTTTTCCGAATTTCAAACCCCAGCCTCGCTCTTTGCAGCTCAAACCTGAGTAGAACTGCAGCCAAACTTCTCCTCAGCCTTACACACAACTCCGACCAAATTGCTCAATCAAATCTGAGAAGTTTCCAAACGTGCTGCAGAATCCTTCCTCCCTCCCTCTGTCCCTCCATCCCGTCCCCTCCCTCCCTCTCTACCAGTCCTCCGTCGGCTCTTGGCAGGGAACTGGAACGATATTTAAGATGCAGAAAACAGAAATCGTGCAGACACGGAACGGATAAGCTAGAGGAGGAATTCAAACATCCTGCTCGCTCACAGCAGGACGACCACAGACCTCAGTGCTTCGTCAAGTTCAGCTGGAAGCCACGAAGAACACTAAAGCTGATCAAATACCATCTAATGAGGGAGGTGTTAGGGTAACGCTAAGAACTGTAATAACGAAGCATCCCTTGAGTCATTTCCCTTCTCTGTCTACCAATAATATCATTCTCACAAACCAACATGTGGCCAAAAGTATTGGGGCACAAACTAACGTGGCCAAAAGTATTAAGACACAAATACTAATTTGGCGTAAACAACTCTCAAAAATGATGGGTACATCCTTCATTCATCCATGTGTCAATGGTTCAGGCTGGTTTTATAGTGGTGTGATTTTCTTGCCACACTTAATACCAGCTAGGCATTTAAACCCCACAGCCTACCCGAGTATTGTTGCTGAACGTGTGCCCCCCTTTATGAGCACAGTGTATCATCTTTGGATGGTTACTACAGAGGTTGATATTATTGTTTCTGGGAATGATTATTCTTTGTGTGTGTGTGTGTGTGTGTGTGTGTGTGTGTGTGTGTGTGTGTGTGTGTGTGTGTGTGTGTGTGTGTGTG
>JAUZST010074237.1:0-21382 GCA_034779995.1 Parotocinclus haroldoi
ATTTACTCAGATTAAACTTTTGATCTGTCATCTATGTTCTATTACGAATAAAATATTGACATTTGCCATCTCCACATTATTGCAGTCAGTTTTTATTCACAATTTGTTTAGTCTCACAACTTTTTTGGAATCCGCTTTGTAAAACATTAGTGGGTGTAGTGGTTGGTCATTGATCTGCGTGTAGTATTAAATAAGTTCAATATTTGTAAATAGTCAGGCTTTCAAGTTGAATTGATGCATAGTTACACAATTTCAATCTGGCTGTTCAGATTCAGGAAACATTTCCATGAATTGGATGCATTTCTGGAACACATGATAGTATACCAGATCTGTAATATAGAATTCATTTCATGTTCACCATGCCATGAAAAAATGGCTCATCTGTTTATATGTGAACAACAAAACAGATTTGGACTACACTTCACAGCTTGAACCTAACTTTCCTCTAGTCTCTCTTCTTTATTAGTTGATAGCACAAGGAAGCTGCACTAAGTAAGTGCATCTGCTACAACAGAGCAGCATATTGAATTGCCTCTCCATTTAAAGCATACAGTGACCTTTCTTTTTATTTTGTCCTCTACTTTTTTATTCTGTGCTTTTATGAGATTTTGCAAAGCTTTTCAGTGTACACTCACTGTAGGATATAACAGATGTAGTTTTATGAGAAAGAATATCTACTATGAAAGACATGTCTACAAAACATGTCTTTACTGATAAATTACCTGCATTCCTATTCTATTAACAGCGGACAGCAAATTTTGTTTCAAAAGCTTTGCTTTCTTAGAAAATGTGAGATTCAGATATGCTTGGTCATGTAGGATTTGTAGAAGCACTAAAATAAGTTCATTGAGTTTAATTGCATTAAACTTTATTAAACGTAACATTTGTGTTTGTTCAACTTAAACTGAAAATGGTTTGCAGCTGATTTTCATTTGCACTTAGCATCTGGTGTCTTTCGTGTCAGTGTTTGGCAACAGTCCGGCAGCAGTGATGAATTTCAACGGTCATTATACTGCTTTTTACTGTTTGAAATGTTCTATTGAAACCTTGCACCATATTCATCACTGACTGCACCAAGATTGAGAGGGAAGAAATTCAAGTGCAACATCTGGATCAGTGTTATTTTCCACATCTGGATCATGTGTTGTGGCACCTTCATCTCGGCTACATGTCTCTGGTGAATACCAGAATACCTCTCATCCAATCTGACAGGTTGACTCCACACCCAGAGTGAGAGCCCAGGGTTTATCTTAGTCAATTATTCAGATATGCTAGCTTTGTGGGCAATACACCAATATGACGAGAAACTCAGAAAATATGTAAAAATGTTGTGGTATTTTTTTTAAGAGATAGAAGGACAAGGGTGGGGGCTTAGTTGAGGTAAGTGCGGAATAGGTGGGTCTTCAAGCGGTGTTTGAAGATGGGCAGAGACTCAGCTGTTCGAACATTGAGGGGAAGTTCATTCCACCATTAGGAGCCAAAACAGAGAAGATGAATAGATGAATGCCTGAGAGATGGGGGGACCAGTCGAGCAGTGCTAGATGGCCGGAGTAAGCAAGGTGCAGTGCAGGGTGTGATAAGTGCTGCAAGGTAGGAGGGTGCAGGCCCATTTTTGGCTTTGTAAGCAAGCATCAGAGTTTTAAATCTGATGTGAGCAGCTACAGGGAGACAGTGGAGAGATTGCAGCAGTGGTGGGGGGTGTGTGTGAACATTGAACACAAGTCTTGCAGCTGAATTCTGAATCAGCTGTAAGGATCGGATAGCGGTCATTACACTTTTATTGCACTTTTGTCGCTCTGGATAAGGGCGTCTGCTAAATACTATAAATGTAAATGTAAACTTGGTAAGAAACCATCAAAGTGGTTATTGTGGTCAGTGTCTCACAATAGAGAGAACAACAACAAAAAGTATTCAGCAGGCAAAATCTTCGATGCCGATGATTTACCCATAATGTTTGATGTGATCTCATGGAGCTCATTTAGAAGAAATAAGCTTTCCAGTAGGCTTGCACAAGGGTGACATTTTAGACCATATTAGGATCCAGTGCATGAGCAGCCCTCTTTAAGTCACACTGTCTCATTTGGGTTAAAGGCTGAACTTTGACTTGGCCAATCCAGCTCACATTTTCTATTAACTTTCAGTCATTTACAATGACATTCTCCAGTAAAATAAGTTTGAAATAATTATTGTCAATTTGGAATTGGCCTTTTAAGATAACAGCTCTTACAATGGGAAAGCAAAATGTTAGGGTTGGTAGAACAGAACCAAACCTGATTTCAGGTGTAAACAATGATGACGTGCAAGCAGGGAGTCAGAAGGTGATACAGACTTGAGGGCACCCTGAGACCTGAACAGTGACCTCCAGAGACTTAACCTCTCCATCTCTCTATCTCCATGTGAGTGAGGAAGGGATTCAAAATAGCTATATAATCAGTGTGAAATATAGCTGGCAAGAAAGTGAGGTTAAAATGGGTGATATGACAAATTTAGATTCATGACACTAGTTGTCCTTGTCGGATTGGAGAACAAGATTCCAGAAGCTCATTAAGCCGCAGTGTAGTATCTGGGGAAGTCAAGGTGGCACTGGAAGAAGGTCCTGGTGGAGCTGTCTGGGTCCCTCCTGTGTAAAGTTTGCACAACCCTGTCTAGGGTTATTCCTGCCTTGTTAGTTTTTCTAACTAGCAAATCTTTAGGAGCATGTATATAAAGTATGTGCGTGGTTGCTATATCAAGGCCTAGCATTTTCCCCAAAATTACTCTTATTACTCAAATATTCCCCACTCTATTATTAAGTGGGTCAACATTACCTAATGTGGAATAAGGTGCTTTCAAACACTAAAATTACCAGGCTTTGAATTACTATACGCAATTCAGTTTGATAGGTCTTGAAGATTAGAAAAGACAAGGCAACTTTATTTAAAGATAGGTTACATATTGTGGGGAATTCCTTCATTTTTAAAAATGGAAGACCATTCCAGTGGTACAGCAACAGAAAATGCCTAAACCCTTCAACTTCAGCCGGGAACAGCTAGGAGTAACTGGTTTGCGAAAAGCAAAGTTCAGGATTTAAAGGGTGGAGTAAAAACAGAGCAGCTAGAAGCCAATCAATGTAAGGCCTTAATACAAAGAATAAGAACTTAAATTCAACCTCATGCTTCACTGGCATTAGTACAGAGATACGTGAATAGGAGTAATATTCCCCCCATTTGCTAGTACCTGTCAAAAGACTTGCCACAGCATTTTGAATCAGCTTCAGGTGTGATGGGATTTTAATCTTTTCTGCCAGGGAAACAATAATTATATTTTCTACTTCTATACCATAAGACAGCATAAAATTGGTGTGTCCACCATGTTGAGTAGATCTTATTATATTATCAGTGATGTCCCTAATGATTATTGCATTTTCTATTAAAACAAAATCTGAAGTCACAAATGTTCTCTAAGAATTGAGAAAGTGGCTCTATTGGTCTGTGAATGGCAGGCAGACAAATTCCTGTTTGAGACTCTATCAGTAACATTAATTAAAATAATTTAAAAAAATCAAATATTATTCTTTTTTGTAATATTTTTATAATTACTATTATATGACACTGTCATACCTTCCCCTCCAATCACAGAGAAGGGACCATTTATATAGCTTTATCCAGGACTGGATTCATTTAATGCTAAATATTTATGAAACTTTTTGGTAGACATAGAAAATGACATTTCTTCTTTGTAAAGGTTTCATTAACAACAACTGCCTAAATAATATGAGTGAATGTTAAACAGTCAAAACTTCACATTACAGGTGCTGATCTAGCTCACTGCATAGCCCAACTGTATTTTTATGCAATTATTAAGCTTAATTCTCATAGGTTTATTTTATTACTGTTCATTTTGGGGAAAAAGATAGATATGTTTCAGTTCTGAAAGACTGATCATAACACCTAGAAGACAGTGGGTTTAGCCTGTTTGTCTACTGCTTGGTACCCACTTTACAACCAGTCATTGTCATAGAATTTCTTAAATAAGGGATATGAAAGATTTGAATGTCAGCAAAGGGCATATGTAGCAGAAAGAATTTGCACTGTTTACACAGTGTCTTGACATTATATTGTGGAAGGGGCATCAGCACAACACTTATAGTACATGCACGAAATCACAACAACAACAAAAGTCAAAAAGATGTTGCACCCGTTGCATGTCCCAGCATTTCCTGTTTTGTTTCAAAAAGAAGATATTGCACAACCAACAAAAACATGTGCTTCAAATTATATAGAGCAATCATAACCAGATCTGCATTTCCCCAAATTCCTAAAACAGTTTTTGAAATGTGGCAAGTAGCAAGATTGCGGGTTTGTGTCCAAATACTTTTAAGTGATCATCGATTTCAGTTAAAATTCGAATTTGAATATTTGATCAATACATTTTTCTGGGAAATAGGTATTTTAAAAACTTAAATGTATTCAAATTATAAATCACACAGCAAATATTGATAGCAGATAGCACATAACTACAGTATCTATGCAATGGTGTTCACCTATATGTTAATCAGTTCAGGCTCTATTAATCACAGAAATGTGTGAAAGAATAAAAAAATAACTATATTTTTGAAGAAGTATGAGGCATAATTTCAAACACTGCATAATTATATATAATGGAACCAAACTGTCTATGGGTGACAAAGACATTGCAAAAATATATTTGGATTCTTTATCTGTAAAGCCTGCATTGTTTTTGGAGCACCACTTTAACATCTAACGGACCGTAACTTGCTGTAGACTTGGCCACCTTGCCAGATTACGATGAGGTCAGACCATATTATAGAATTGGGCTATTTCTACTTATTTAATATGCTGTTTGTTTGTTAGAATTTGTATTTGTTATTGGGATGTTATTCCGTGTACATCAGAATTGTAATGTGGGAGTCACGTGTGGTCTACTGTCTGGGCCAGTCTAAGCCCCCAATTCTGAGGTGCACTAAAAATGATAGCTCCTTGGCTAGGTGACGCTCTAGGTGAAAACACATCCAGAGCCAACCCTGGGAGCATTCTGGTCTTCAGACACCAGGAACCACACACATTTGCAGACACACACTAAACTTCAGTATACATTATGCCTCTGGACTTTACAGTGTAAGTAAACTGCATGTGACCCGATGCTCTACTGTTAAGCCACTCTGATTCCTCTCCTGCCTCTAGCAAGGCGCAATTTGTGTGATGACCTTGTAAGGGCAGTAGTGGGGGATTCTGTGTGATGTCTGTAGTGTAATGTTCTGTAAGTGTTAGATATCCCAAGATCACATAATATGGGCGTATTTGTGTGTCTGTTCCTCTGCACCTCTTGGGGTAGGGGCTGAGTCTGTGTGACACATAGCACAGGCAAGGGGTGTGGCCACATTACAACAATGCACTCTGGTAATATTGCATATATTGACAGTGATACTCACCAATTCCATTATTCCTCACTTCACAGTGCTGGTTTATCCTCCACTAATTGTGTTTCTTTTTTCTCCTTTAATACATGATAACATAACATTAATACTTAATATAAAACTGTGTCTTTATTCTCTATGGTACATTTAGTTTAAAAAATAAAATAAAATTTGCTTTGTAAATTTCATTACAGTTTTATAAAGTGTACTGATAGGAAGGGAGTTTAATCTGTTTCATTTCATTATCTTATTAATTTCTTAGTTCCCTCTTCTCAAACAGTGAGCATACTTAATAATCTGAATAAGCGCCATTGAACACTTTGTGGAGCCTGAAACTATTATTTATTTGATCAAATATCATCTGTATAATAATTTTTATTATATGCATACAATGAAGAATTTTTCTATTTAATATTAAAGTTTGAAATGTATGTCACATCTGTTTTGTGAGATTATTGACTGGTTGCAAAGAAGAAATATGTTCATTACCTGGGTCATGAAAACCCTGAGGTTTCCCATTATCTAAATACTCGTGTGCAGCTATAGCAGGTGAATCAAAACCCAGAATTCTATTTCAGAAACAAAAGGGAAAATTACATATCTGAACACCAATATCAAGTAATATCAAGTAATGGGAAAGGGTCTATCTTTTAGGCTATTTCAAAAACATGCCCACCATCTTAAAAGCCGTCATATTAGATCAAGGGCAAGTTTTTCCAATAGGAAGGTGGTCATGTAGCATACCAAAGAAGACCAGAATTGTCAGATTTGCAATTTCTATTGTGGTTTAAAAGCTTTGATGATTCATCATAATGATTAAATTCATTTACTGTAGATGTCTAGGGACTGTAGCTGCAGCCATAGCCACAGACTTCAACAACAGACATCCAGAAAGCAGAAAGAACACTAATTTCACACAAGAACTGTTGCATCCCTTATAGCCAAACGAAGAAACCTCAACAGTGGTTTTGGAAACCTTTGTGACATGTCCAATGACTTTTCACTAACCCCATACTTGCTGATTAGATTACTGGCAAAATCAGATTTTTTGCAGTTATTTGATTATTATGTGCATGTAAATGAACTCAGTGTTGCTATTCCTGTCAGGGCTCTGTGGGAAAATGTAGTCTAGAGGGGAATATCCCTACTATATCCCTATTTCCCCCAGGTTTTCTCTTCTAGTGTGTCTTTTTTTGTACAGGCACTGGTTGACTTTATAGCCTAGTTTGCTACACTTATGGGTTTAGTTTAAGGAGTGTGTGTTTGTGTATGTTTACATGAAACGTGAAAACTGGTCCTTAGGGAACACTTATTTTGATGGCGCTGAATCAAACCATGTATTAAAGAGCTCAGATCTTCATCCAAGTAGGGTGCCAGTCATGCTCTAATCCACACATTTTATTTATCCTTGTTTAAAGGATAGCTGCTTTTAGAGAACGTTCCTTTGTTCCCTGCAGCTGTCGTTTCGGAACAAATTATTCTCAATGGCTTGGACAAAAAAACGATGTAGAAACCAGGACGACAAACTTTTTTTTCAGGCACAGCACTGCCTTTGGGCATAGATGGATGATTCAACCCTCAGAATTCCCCATTGCTGGAGCAAGCAGAGATGGGTGTATTCAGCAGGTCTGAAGGACAGAATGGTTATGAGGGCGGACGGATCATTTACCTCTTTCTCAGTATCTGTATTACGATGTTAAGCTGATGAGGGAGAGAATTGTCATGCTGCGAGTTTAATAATAGATCTGTATACATTACACTCCCTGTATTGTTGGAATGGCTGATGGTGGGATTTGTCTGTGTGTGTGTGTGTGTGTGTGTGTGTGTGTGTGTGTGTGTGTGTGTGTGTGTGTGTGTGTGCATGCTGTGGGGTCAAGGACATTTACACGACTTGCCTCCAGCTGCTCTTGTATGTACCTTTCATGGCATTTATTTAAAGACCTCATCAACCTCATTCCCCACACACGTACACACGGTTGCCAGATTAATTAATCTCCTTTCCACTCCTGATCCAGCATAGGGCCTTGGCTCTTGCCGGTAGGCATCCAGATGCCCGATCCCACCCATTCATCACCTTGAGTTTGGGGGATGGGGGGGGGGGTGTTTGGTGGAGGGGTACAGAGTGAAATAAAATGAGGTAAAGAGCAAGACAGAATGAGAAGGAGAAAAGGTGAGGGAGGTCCTCTCCCTTCTGACTGCCACTATGATTAAAAGGAGGGATGTTCTTAGTGTATTGGCTGAGAAGTCCATGTAATAATGTATATAGTGCTGAGGTGAGCATGGGTGAACATAATGAGGGGCGCTGGGTATTTCAGGCATATAGAGACACCGAGTCTACTGTGTATTAATACCTTTTGTAAACCCAACGCTGTTACTTGCAGACATTTATTTGGTTTGATATATGGATTTTACTGCTGCTTGCAAAGTAGATTTTTCAAAAGTTAATTGATTGCAATATCATAAAAAAGCACAATTTGTTGAAACAAGCTGAACAATCCTGTTATAGGGTAAATAGCACAGTCCTAATTAATAGACTGAATAGAGGAGAAATGACTGAAGTCTTGGGAAGTGAAGAAGGGAGGAGGAAAGGATCGTAGAGTACCTTTGATCGTTGCTATACCTGAAAGGTAAAGGCTCTAGGGTGATTCCATGTCTCCACTAATGCCATCCTATCAGCTTAAAGAGGCAAACAAACCAACAGCAGCATCTTCTACTCTAATTATCCAACAGCTGTGTGGGTGGAACAGATTTAGATTTTATACCATACACACCGTGATGGAGACCCACTTGCTAAAAAACATTTACCCAGTTAACATTTATTGTCTAAGACATTGTCAGATGCACATCAATTCCAAAGACTAGCTCAGCTTGAACATTTTAATCAAGTGTGGTGGAACTAAGTGTCCTCTTAGGAGAAGAGCAAAATAACTGTATATACTTCTCCAGTTGTACCTGTAAATAAGTGACTCAGAGGGGGAGTATTTCATAACTGCAAAGAGCTGGGCGAAAATGATTCTGTGCTTCAGGAGACCCATTGGAGTTCTCCCTTACACCTGTGTACAGTAAACCTAGAAATGGATATATGACCATTAAAATCCCTTATTGATCATCAGGCAGTATTCATGAATAATGGGTGTGGATAAACCTGTGGATAAACCTCACAGAGCTATGGGTGTGAAGTTAGGATTGTAATTGCTGCAGCAAAATTTTAATATTTGTTCCGTTACACTCAGTAGCTTTCCTGCCTTTAGCAGTTTCTGACACTCTTCATTAGGTCTTTCCGCACTGTGCTCACTGATTTTAATCATCTTTTCTCAGCTAACTAGGACACACAATAAGAAGCACACTTGCTGCTCAAAGTTGTGGTTATTGAAGCAGAAATTTACACCTGCAGCGATTTCCATATGTGCTGTATTTACAACACTTCAGAGAAAGACCTGTCAAGGCAGTGGTGAGATATGGACCTTACCAAACTTGGTGTTTGGACGTCAGCAGTGATCTGTGGTGTGGAACTAATTTCCAGCTCATCTGGGGGATCAGCTACTGCTAGAGCCAGAGGGTCATGGACTGGTGCTAATAAACGAACTGCTACCGTTCAACCAGTCAGAGACTTTCCTGATGTCTGCTCCATCATCTGAGACAGAACAACATGGCTAGTCTAACCTGTCAAAGCAAGATAAGGAGTTTCACTAACAATCGTGAGAAGACGTTTTAATGCCTACCCCATGGAATAGTTTTCCCTTGGACATTTGCCTTTTTAATTTCAATTGTATTATGTCTTGTAAGGAATATGGAATATATTACCAATCACATAAAAATCAGCTTTGCTTTTTTGTGCCTTGTTTAATGGTGTCTCAGTCTGCACAAACATTTTATGTAGGAAGCCAAACATTCCAGAGGGGAGCAGGTAAAACGTCCTTACATGCTATTTTTCTTTGTGTGTTTATTTAAAGTCAATTTGTGGGAGGTTTCCATTGTTACACCCAAGCAGCAAATAGTAGTTAGTCTCCACATCCCAACGTCAACACTCATTGAAAAAAATAAAGCATTTTGTTTTGCTTTTTCAGGACATTCAGTTTGATGAAGCAGTAAGTTTGTAGTTACAGGATTTTTAAGCTAACATTCTGTCCAAAAAGCTTGTCTTGAAAACAAGGAAGTGCAAGCAGACCACTGAGACTGAAACAAACCCAAGTAAATATCACAGACAAAAAGTCAAAGACAAGTCAGACACTACAGAAGACTTGTGTCTAGTCTTCAGCCTTGCATTGCACCCATTTCAGGTGACCATAAGTTGATAGTTGGATATTTCTTTTATTTTTATTTGTCAATTTGTCTTTGCATTAGTTGTTTATGCAAAGTGTGGCTGCAGTGTTTTCATTGCAACTACGCCAGAACAGCAAGTTGAATCACTCTAGAACAACAGTCTAGCAAAGGAATTAATTTGGCATGTACCTCAGTAATAGTTGTTTTCTTTTAACATAAAAAACAAATACCTATAAGTATTAGTTGTAAAAATTGGGGCAGCATGGTGACTCGGTGGGTAGCACCGCTGCCTCACAGCAAGTTGGTCCCATTTTCAAGCCTAGGTTGGCGCGGCCTGGACCCTTTCTGTGTGGAGTCTGCATGTTCTCCCTGTGTCTGTGTGGGTTTACTCAGGGTACTATGGTTTTCTCCCACAGTCCAAAGAAATGCATGTTAGGTTAAATGTTGTCTCTAAATTGTCATTGACTTGTGTGTGTATGTCTTTGACGATAGGCGATGCTACATGTCGATCAAAGTATTCCTTCGTCACGTCCTTGTGGGTATGAGCGGACCCCGCATCGGACTTAAACTGCGAGGAAAGAATAAGATTAGTTGTAAATATCAGGATTATGGTGGAAAATGAAACTATGTAAATCATTCACACCTCAAACATTAGACTTAAAATACACTAAAAACAAAAATGCATTGAGACATTGTTATCTAACGCACTGGTTCACTTAGCAATCTGATACACCACTGAAGACCACAGTAATGGATAATCCAATAATGCTTAGTGTTAAGAAAAATCAATATTAAGAGTAAGATCTTAAGACTATGAAAAACGCACCAAAATTACAGTTGTGCTTTCTACACTGAGAAACCTTAGAAACAGAAATACCAGCTTTGAAAATGGTTTTCTACATTAAAATACCCCTTTGAGTCTTCCTTTGCCAATAGTCATGTCATCTGGTCCTTATGCTACTTATGTCTCCTAATGATTTCCTAATGAGATTCATTATTCTTCCAATGCAGTTCCTCTAACATGCTTTTTAAATGACATTTTTGTAATCACCATACATTGTCAATCTGTTCTGACAGCAGGTTAGAGTTGTTCTTAGGGAATTTAATTTATGCAGCTGTTAATTCTGTTGTTAATGCAAATGTATTAAAATCAAAGTTGCTGTTACTTTTGCTGTAAAGGCTTAACTGAACAGTACTGGCGCTAATTTTTACCCTTATCTGACATGTAATGATAACAATGTACAAGATGAAGAAGCAGTGAATGAATCCCTTTAAGCATGTTGAGTATAGGTTAGAAAGAATGTTAAATTAGCTGTCTGTACATTATTCTAATAATGAGGTCCATCATTAAGTGAATGCAGTATGTAATGTAGCATAAGGCACCAAGTTAGGAAAGCATTAGAAATAGAAAGTTGAAGAACATAGATTATGTAAATAACTGTGTCCACACTCACTTTTGATGGATCATCCATAAACGACCCCAAAGTGTCTCTCAGTGCTTGTGTGCCTCTTTCTTACTCTTTCTCCTTCATTTCCACTTCCTCTCCCACTGTCACTCGCCTCAGTGTCTGTTACATCTGGTGCAGGAACTTCAAAACCTTCCTCCAGTCCCTTGCTGCTTCCCTTTTAAATTCAGTGCCATGCTTTTATCTGCCTTTTTAAAGACCCACTAAAAACAGAGCAAAGTTTACATTCATTATCACCTCATTATTCATACTTGAGCCGTCTACTAATACGACTTCAGAAATTCCTGTGAGTGTATACTGCTAAATAAGGTCCATATAGGAACTGCAGAATGTAATTGGATGGATGGATGTGATGTTTGGTTATGGCAGAAGCGGGAGAAAAGATGAAAGTGGTCTGTGAGAGGTGTGGGGCAAACTTTATGTTTCTTTTAAAACAAATGTCAACCTTGGAGAGGAAGTCTAAACGTAGCCTGGCAAGAAAAAGCTTAAAAACGCATGTGTCATTTATGCATGTATATAGTTTCTTGTTAAACATGGATTGCTTTTAGTTGACTATTTTTTTCTTTTTAAAGTATAATAATAGGTTTGTGGTATATAATATTCAATGAATAGTCTTTCTGTGATAGAATTGAATGCCATTCCGTAGTACATTCATACATCATTTATCTTCAGCATGCATAAAATGTATTGCTCACCCTTGATTTCAGATCATCTTAAGTACATACAAGTGTATGGCTAGCATATGGGTGTCTTTGTGTGTAGCAAGTCTTATTAAATCAGTGTTAAGATCCTTCATGGCTTTGAGTTTTAGTGTGTATTTCCTGCAACTGCATGATGACTCTGGCTGCCTTTGATTAGGGTTTCAAAGCAAACCACTTTGGGCAAGTTCTGGCACATATTCTAAGCCTCAGAGCTTTTTGCCAGCTCCCCACTTCAAGCTTGGCCACCCTCCCTTTCCTTCTTGTGTGTTTTCTCACACCTCTGCTCCTGGCCTTATTAAGGACAAAAACAGCAGTGCCCCGTGACACTCACCAGTAACTGTTTACAGTGTCAGATGGAGCATGTTAGAAGTTAGTCCTGTGAAAGTACTTTCCTGGATTTTTTGCCTTCACATTATTGTGTAATAGCAAACAGAAAGAGTTTTTTAACAACTAGTCCATAATAAACATACTGCTAACAAAAATTAGGCGGGGAAAAAAAATATCCCCATATTTTTGTGAGCCGTGTATATATGCACAGTAAAAAGTACCACATTACATTGCTTAAAGTTTTGTGGTTTCCAATCTAGCACTGATGATGTCAAGTCATCTTAATTGACTTAATTGACATTGATGTCTTAATTAGGGTGTATTTCAAGCAACTGTTCAATGCATTTTGTCCTGTTTAAGCATTATACATATCCCCTCCTCTTTGGCCCAGAAATCTTTTTTCCTTGACTGGCTCGTTCTCGCTTTGTTACACCTACACTGGCACTTACTCAGAACTACAGTTGCATTTTTACCTTTAGTTATTTAGCATATTCCCTTATACAGAGCGGTTTACGGTTGATAGTCATACAGTTAAACTAACCGTGGATTAACCAAGGCCCAACAGTTTCAACATTTTTCCCGTTATCTGAATATTTAAGTTGCCATATTTGAGTTTAAAACTAATTTCTAAAATCTGATTTTGATGTTGCGTGTAAACACACTCACGGGTGGCTTTCACAGAGAGTTAAACCCTAGGCCTTCTGCTCCATAATCCAATACCTTAACTCCTAGGACACAGGCCAACACAGCGCTACTTCCTGTACATCCAACTGTAACAGCAATTTCTTGCTTGAGTATTTGTTGAATAACCTCTCACTACCCAAACTTCACAGCACCTCCTGTTCACCATTCTGATAGGTGAGAAAATTATTCCAAATATCACATGTCCTACATATACAGCATACTGACAAATTTAGCCGGACAGTTTTCAATTTTTATTACAGTACAGAGTTCCTTTTTCCAGATTTCTTGTCATACTGGATTGTATGGATCTGAAAATGGTTACAGGGAAGTAAATTTATATACGAATAAATCAAAATGAAATGAAACATATGATTTGTTGTCAATATAAATGCAGGGTCCCTTTCAAGGCCAACAAAGTTGTGAGACAAGTGAGGGTAACAACTTAATATTGAGCAGTTGGCAAATACCATTAATTTACATATAACATCAAAGAGCTTCTATGCACATGTCATCAGAGTTCTCTGTGAAATTGAATTTTTTTCTATCAAGCTTTTTGTTCATGAGGTACAAAATCTTTGAAACAGATCTGGTCAAATAGAAGACTGTCTCCAATCATATAGGGGATCTAAAACCAGTGACTGTTTTTGTCTTTTTGCCTTACTTTTTGTGGTTAGGGTTGCAGGGTTCTGGTGCTAAAGACAGGGTGCAGGTAAAAGCATTTCTTGGTTAGGTAGGAGTCACTGTAGCAGTCTTTGGGAATTCTAACTCACAGACATAGCCAATGGTTTCTGATATTTTTCCTAAAAATTAAAACGATAAAGGGAAGGTTATGGATGTCCTTTGGTCAGCCACATGTGGTGGAGCTGCACATCTCCCCAGGTTAGGGACTGTGGCATTTGCTATTAAGGAAAATCACCATAGAACAGACAAAATGTTTTTCTACCGCTACAGTTTCCCCCGCTTTGGCAAATTTTCTACTCCATATTAAGCATTGCAATCAATGATCATGGCAGTCATGTAATTTATATGATGCTTCGACAACCACACAACACTCATAAAAGAAATAAATATCCTATTATTATGATTAGCTGTTATGATTGTTATCAAGCCAGAAAAGTTGGTAATATTGCATATAGATTTAATGTATTTTATTAAGTTTTAATATTGTAGAAAAACAAGTTATGGGATAGTGTTAACATATTTGATATTTTTTATCTTTGATCCTTGTTAGTGCAGAAGATAAATAAGGTGTGAGATAGTAATACCATTACATAGATTGTATCAAACCTTGTATTAATGCACTTGTGTGCAGATGTTCAGGTATGTGTTATTTAACGTCTTTTCAATAACTGTTCACTTTAACAGGTGATGTCTTAAAAATATAGTACATTTAAATAGGTAATAAAAATATTTTAACCATGGATATAGCAGAAAAAAAAACTGCTACAAAATAATACTGCACAGACCTCCCCGGTGGATAATATCACAATATACAGTACTGTACTGAACTCAAATTACCATAGCCTGTCATCATTACTATAAGAACTAGTTATTTTTCTAATGGCAGTGTATTGTAATTGTTCTGCAGCCAACTAGTGCAGTGCTTTGCTTCTTCTGCCCAGTTGGTCTTCAACAGCCAATAAATGCTCCGGATCCACGAAGTCCTGCATTTACTCGAAAGCTCACCACTTGTTTGAGATTGTTAGCCCACGATTGGACTAGAGACTGTTCAACTTGGTTGAAGTGTTTGGAGACTATTTCGAGCAAATTCCCTTTGTTTGTGTGGATGATTATATGCTGCTTATTTGTGTCAAGCTGCAAAATGGTCTTCATAAGTGTATGTGTATGTCCTACTGTGAATAGTACTAATTTGTCTGTCCAAATGCTACCTGCGTATTCTCTCTCACATACAGTATGCATAATCAGAACATTCTCCTTTTTGAACCACACCTTACATGCAGTCCTCATTGAAGGTTTTGATCTAAAGGCCTGAGGTATAGCATCAATCAATATAGCATCAATGTCATGATACAGGCAGGGAATTGTGTCATTCTTGTGCAACACCAGCAGGTTTGGCTTCTTTACTGACTTGCACAGAACCAGGAACAGTAACTCATAATCACAATTATAAACGCTATTGGAAAACCCTTTTAGAAGAACAAAGACTGTTGTAGCAATAAAGGTAGGAAAAAACTCCATACTAATGCCCACGTTATTATGGGTATAATTTGTATATATGGATGTAATCTTTGAGTGTCCACCAACATTTGTCTATTTGTCTTCAATCACTCATCAAATATTGTGTGTTTAAAGTGGTATCTCTGACCAATTTACATGATCTTTTCCACACGGTTTCTTCTTAAATTCATATTATATTTATACTGCAGTAGCCTAAAATGATTGTGTCTGCTAATGTCTGGGGAACATCCTGTTATACAGAATGTAATGTGCATGTTCAGGAGTGCATACATCCATTGTTGTGTTTCAGTTTTTGATGTACAGAATTGTATTACATTTTATGTTGCACCTGTTATTATAGTTATCATATATGTTATATTAATGATTAATGATTAAAATATTTATTATGAACATTTAGGGAAGGAAGGTCTAGAATAAAGAATGATAAAGAATTGTCAGTGTTATGGTCAGTGGTCAGATCAGAACATCACATGCTGGTGCAGTGATCATGCTCTGCCAAGCAATTGGAGAGCACGATCTGCTGCTGTGTTATGGCCAGGCATCCATCTGTTTATAGAAGGCCATTTGTCTGGTTTTGAGAATGTCCAGAGGAGAAGAGTGATGGTCTGAGTAAGTGAGTAACTTAATGCTCTTGTCTGATGAACTACTGCTCAGCCAGTCTACGCTCTGAACGATGCTATTGCGCCCTTACCAGAACTCTGTCTGCTTCCTTACTGGAAAGACCAGCCCTCTTTCTATGTTCCCGCACAGTGCTCTTCTGCACACTGTGGTCAGACGCATTCTGCTTCAGGCTGAACCCGCAGACAGACGAAATCTCTACAATCTTCTTGTATTACCCCTCTCTCTAAGTGATCATAATCCTCCCTTCATCCGTTTCATTCAGCATAATCTCCTCAATCCTAATCAGTGTATCCAGTGATAATGCATGTAAAGCTTAGGAGATATATGAAGGGTAGCTCTTGTCTGACAGGTAGTGACTGTATTAGTGACAATAGCCAGGTGGCAGCGCTCCTCCTCATTGCTCTCCCCTGAGGCTAGAGGTGACACTCCGTCAGGAAAATTGAACGTGCTGGTTGCACGACTAATTTATTGATGATCCATACCTAGTGGGGATAATGAGTTCTTGGGCTGGTGATTGATGTCTGAGGACTCTGTGTACTGCTGGGATTGCTGCAGCGTGTCTGACAAGAAACTTGTTTATATTGAGTATCTAAGACACAGATACACTGATTAAAACCTAATCTAAAACAGTAAACCAATTTATGTTTTTTTATGTGTGATAATTCTCAAAAAGAAACCACACCCGTAAATTGCACACACTAGGTACCAAAGGGTTTGTTGGTGAAAATCATTGTATGGATATTTGTTTAGAATGATTTAAACTGCAGCATGATAATGAGCCAAAACACAACTCTACTTTGGCAACAACTACTTTCTTGAAAACCATTGATTACTAAGGTGTGATGACTGGTTTGGACAGCCCTTCACTGTCACCTGACTTAAACAACACCAAGAGAAAGCCAAACATTCAGAAACATCACAAGATGCTCTTTGGAGTATTGAGAATTATGCTGGGATAACCATGGATCATCAGACTTCACACAAAAGTGTCTAGTTCATGCCAGCTTGTATGCGTGCTGTCATTGGAGCAAAATAGAAAACACTATATATCCCCTAATTTTTGTGGCCAGTGTAATTCATTTTTCACTCAGATTTGTTACAGCTGAAGTCAAGGTTACATACCCTTTATCCACACTCAGTTTTAAACAGTTCCTGACATTTAATCCTAGTACACATTCTCTCTCTAAAGTCTGTAAGGATCACTACCATATTATAAGAAGGAGTAATGTTTGAAAAATACTAGAAACAGTGATTTCTGACAGCTTTTATTTCTGTCATCACATTTCCACTATTTCGTAGGTTTACATTTATATGTTTAGTATTTGATTATATCATAACCTTAAAATTGTTGAATCTGGGTCAAATGTTTCAGGTGCCCTTCCAGAAGCTTCTCACAATAAGTTGTTGGAATTTGGCTAATTCCTTTTGACAGGACTGGTGTGACTGAGTCAGGTTTGTAGGCCTCATCACTTGCACATGCCTATTCTGTTCTGCTTAAACATTTTCTATGGGAATGAGGTTTCCTTCACATCAGAAACCTTCACTTTGTTGTCCTTAAGCCATTTTGCCACAACTCTGGAAGTTTGCTTGGAGTCATTTCAATTTGGAAAACCCATATGAAGTCTTATTGTTTTGGTTGATGTCTTGAGCTACTTTGAGCTGTTTTGATGATGTGCTGGAGAGCCTACCTGTTGTCTGAGGTGCAGCTTGAGTACCACATCATTATACAGTGTGTGATTATGGACTCAATAATGTATTAATTGCATCACTACCAATACAATTGCATTTATGTTTATAATTTGTTTAATGAAGTCCAGGATAAGTTTGTTCTTTTAAACTTAAGAAATGGAATATTGTAATGACTATAGGATAAATTTCTTTTGCTCAACTGTTTTAATCCTATTGTATTTCTTTTCAAACCATTTTAGTAAGACATCTGCAAGCTTAATCTTATTGTACTTATTGTGCAACAACAATATACAGTCGAATCCGGTTAATGGGACCAGCCGAATCCTAAAGTACCGAAACAAATCCTATTATATACGTGTAATTTTATTCGAAATCTGAAAAGTTGTGTTGACAAGAGCAAAACCAGCGGGAGGTGAACACGCCCACCACTTTCTTGATTTTGTTCAAGTGCAGTCCGTTAAGAGCAAACGTCAGATCCCACTGGATAAGTTCTTCAAACGTTGACTGGAATTCAGTAAGAACTTGTTGTTTTTTACAGTATTATGCTTCACATTCTGAGTATCTATACATTGTGTTGTAGATCGTTTCGAAAAACTGGTTTGCAAATTTATTTGTCAATGAACAAAGTTTGTAAGCAACAGTAGTTCTTGTTTGTACGTTCGCTATACGTGTAAATCACAAAATAAAGGTTTAATAAACACTTAACTATTTATGTTACATAAATTATAGCACGTCCCGTCTTGTAATATAGGGCATGTTCGATTAATCAGACCAGCCGGTTATTACAAAACGATCCCGTCCCGATGTGGCCCCATTAACCGGATTCGACTGCATATGTACAGTCTGTATATGTATATAGACAGTCATTATACCATTAATTTTTTTATATACGGTCATTATACCATTACCTTTTTAATATATGGTCATTATACCATTACCTTTTTTAATATATAGTAATTATACCATCACCTTTTTTATATACGGTCATTATACCATTACCTTTTTAATATATGGTCATTCTACCATAATTTACTACTCCAAGTATGACATGACCAGTCCAGATGCAAGTGCCAATGCCATTTTTAAATATACTTCTACACCAGGAGCCATATACACAAACGGATCTTCATTCTAAAAATGGAAAATAAACACAGACAAATGGACCAATAGTGATGCCCAGGCTTCAAGCTACAATGTGATTTTGAGTCGCTTCATCAAACAACACATGTCTTATGTCAGCATTCCTACTGACATTACAAATGCAAACCAAAACAGGAGCTGGAACAAATGTAGTTTTCCAACGAGCTCTACGGGTGAACGTTCCTCCCAAATTAGTCCCTAGAACCGTTTTGCTGCAAACGTGCCTAGTCAGAACCCGGACCTGAGTCTGTACAGATAAAAAGACTTATAGCAAATATAACTCTCCAATATATTCACTCCAAATAATTCTGTTTTATACATTTGCACTTCACTGTCCCTTGCCTGTCGTCACTCTGGTATGACAATGCTTAAAAGAGCCAGTCACGAGGTGAGAGTGTTTTATCTGACTCCTTTTACATCAGCCAACCTGTTAATTATGCAGAAATCTCATGCTGGTAAATGAGCATGTCTGTCTACTTAGCGTTTTGACTCTGGCATCTGTTCACACTCAAATGCTTTCTCATAAATGGCTGCCTTTGGGGCATCGATGGCTTAGCGGTTATAGAAATGGCCAAATACGTGAGAAGGACTGGATATCGTTTCAAAATGTCAATACCGATACGATACCTCAAATTGTCTTCCAAAAACAGGAGACCATTATTACTGAGTAATATGGGGTTGAGACCAAGTCTGACATTATGTTAGTGTTTTCATAGATTATACACCGGCAAATTACAGACCCAAAGTGTTAGTGTGCTAATAAACAGAATAACACAACTACAATTACATACTTTTAAGAATAATGTGCCAGCTGGACGACAATATATTGTTTTATAGCAATAAAGCATTTTACACTGTATTTACTATGGACGTTCAATACTGACAGGCTTATATATTTTATTTAACACTGCGGTGAAATCACTTTATTTTATATGCGTATACTTTTACACATTTACGGCATTCAGCACATGCTCTTATGCAGAGTGACTTGGTACAGTCTTACAGTCCAAGCAATTATGGGTAAACTGTGGGTTAATTGTGGGTCCTTGCTCAAGGACCTAACAGTGGCAGCTTGAAAGAGGTGGGGTTTGTACCCTGAACCTTCTGGTCCACAGTCCAGTATCTCCACTAGGCCACCACAGTCGCATGTTTTTGGTGCCTGACTATAAATAACCTTGAGCAAAGCCCTTCAACTGCTAAACTGTAAGTCATGCAATTTGAATCCGTACAGGGGCAAAAGCCAGGGAGATTATTTCCTAGATCTGACCATGAAAATAACATGAAAGATCAAATAACTATGGAACTAATGGGATTACTAGTGTCGTAAAAAGATAAATACGTCCACAAAGAACAAGGGTCTCTGCACTGAACTCAAGAAAAACTAATAAGTCGATGAAGGTGTTAAAAGACCCAAACCTCCACAGAGCAGGCGACACTAACAACTTGCAAGCAAACGCTGCATGCCATTAGGGGTGAGTATGTGAAGGTGTGAGGAAAACAATGAGCAGAGGAAGTCATTAGCGCCTATGAGAATCCGCTTTGTATACACAAATTACTGCAGTAATTAGTGACAAAACAGCACAAAGGCTTCTGGGGCTCCAGCACATTTTAATCTATAACCAGTGAAGAGAGGTGATTCATCGAATATAAATGACCTCTAAGTGTGTGTGTGTGTGTGTGAGTGAGTGAGTGTGTTTGGGGAGGGGGGGGGGGACAGCTGGGGGGTGGCAAGATCGTCTACACTGTGTTTGTGGAGCGCCGGAGCAGAGTGTGTGCGCGAGAGCTTGCGAGAGTCCATCTCTCTCTTTAAACATGCAGGGATAATTACACAGTCTTTCATCAAATGGCGCAAAACAACCACGCGAAAACACTCAAAGCGGACCGCGTGGGATTTCCCTGCTGGCTCCTGGGTAACGGCGCAGAAAATTTGGGGACACGCCGACGCCTAGCCGTTGGCTTCTAGCCATGGTCTAGCGTCACAAGCTCGGTTTTGCATGGTGGATCACGCCGGCCAGCAACTCCGGTGGCTCAGTGGTTAGAGCCAGCAGCTACAAGACAGGCGGGGTTTGCAACGGAAAGGTCTGATGGTTGTTACAGAACAGTCAGGCACCCATCCAGGATGTACCCCTGCCTGGACCCGATATGTTCTGGGTCAGCCTCCAGATGCTCTCCAGACCAAACTGTGCGGGGGTAAAACGGGACGCTCTCGCTCTTCCCTTTGCAATCCTGCCTATGGCACAGATGTTTCTACAGCCTTAAATCAATTACAAACAGAGGGAGGGAAAAAAAGACGAGCTAGGTCCCATGGCGATTTGTGTACCACTGGGGCTTTTGTGGAAGGGGGATGCCGGGCGAAAGTATTCATCATGGGTCTTTTTGGAGAAAGGCCTGAGGCAGAGTGAGGTGTAGAGCATGAGAGAATGAGACAGTACAGCTTCACGCCTGAGACTTTCAACGTAAGCAGGGAAAGCGTGCGCGAGAGACGGCCCGGGCGAACGGGGAATCAATTTACCTGAATGCCATCCAGCAGCTTGCTCATGCACCAGAAACTGTCAGCCTCAATGTTCCGCAGAACCTCTTCCTGTAAGCTGGAAACATCGAAATTTTCCACTTCTTCCTCTGTGAAAGCAAGGACAAAAAGAACAGATAAAGCAAAGGGGAAATGAGTAGAAAAAAAGAAAGAAAGAAAGAATGCATCAAAATTAGCAGAGAGAGACAGACAGAGACAGACAGAGACAGACAGAGAGAGAGAGAGAGAGAGAGAGAGAGAGAGACAGACAGACAGACAGACAGACAGACAGAGAGAGAGCGAGAGAGCGAGAGAGAGAGAGAGAGAGAGAGAGAGAGAGAGAGAGAGAGAGAGAGAGAGAGAGAGA
>JAUZST010074248.1:0-21382 GCA_034779995.1 Parotocinclus haroldoi
CGACTATCCCTTCTCTCGTTCCTCCTTCACCTGTTCCTTTTTTCCCTGGCTGTTCCCGTTCCAGTTTTCCTTTCCCATTCGCATTCTAGTTTGTCCCTAAATTGTTTTGGCTGGTGGTGTGCTCTGCTTCTGTTCTCCCAGGTCCCAGTCTCCATCCTGGTCACAGCTTCCGCCCGTTCCCCACCGACTCCGACCTCCAGCGTCTCATACACACACCCTGCCTCCTCGTTCCATTGTTCAATAAACCTCCCATTGTTCTGCATCCTCGTCTCCGTTACGCTCTTTCAACCGCTCGTGACAGATATTGTGATATTTCAGTTTTTCTTTTTTCGTTTTGTTTTTTCTCTGTCAAGATGGGATGCTGTGTACATTAATGAGAAATAAAATTAAGTTTTTTGATTTTAGCAAATGTCTGCAATAAAACAGAGTGATAAATTTAAAGGGGGTCTGAATACTTTCCGTACCCACTGTACTCGCAAATATAGACCATACGTACCAAGTGGATGTTCATAACAGGCTCTGCCATCAGAGAACTCTGATTGGGTCATGTAGCCTAAGAGCTGTGTCATTATACCATATGCTGGCAAAGGATGAAAAGCCCTGGTCCATTTTGGGAACCATGCCCATTTGAGATAATAACAAGGGGCCTATGGGGTATGACTATAGCTGTAGGAACATCCTGAGTGTTAAGCAGAGTGAGGCCGCATAAGGAGGCTGCTTCACAGAGCTTTCCTGTCAGAGCTCCCATTATCTCCCCCTGGCAAGACTTCAATAGAAGTCTTATCACCCTAATGGACAGGGAAGCAAGCAGTTCTGACAACATACAGCCACCCCTACACAAACGCTAGCACATGTGCACCTTTTCTGTGACAAGAACCTCTCAGTGGGGCCCAATAGAGTATGAGGGGTTCTTGTTTAGAAGATGCTTAAGCTCTTTGATCTTCTGTACCTGTTATCCAAAAGTTCAGTCTTTCCAGACTCCTTTTCCTAAGGAGAGGTATAAAGCTTATTTTCATATATTGCCATGTTCACCCTGAGTTTATTTATTAAGGATTAATATTTTAACTGCACAACCTTGCTTGGATATGCTTATCCTGATACCAACTACATGGGAATTAGTCCACGATAGTAAGTGAATTCTTGCTTATACCAAAGACTCGTCATTTTTAAAACATTTTTCCCACCGTCACTCAGATGTCTAAATTCTAGCTGCTAGCCTTTCAGTACAGCTTTTCTCTCATGGTGTTTCACTTAGGTGACATGCATTTATGCATTTGTGTTGTGTTATCCAACAGTTAGGTTGGATGGGGACTGAGATGTTCGACTGGGCTCAAAACAGGACTCTTGCTGGGCCACTCAATGACATTCACAGAGTTGTCCCTAAGCCACCATGTTGTCTTGGCTGTGTGCTTAAGAGCTACAGACATGTACCTTAGAATGATAGCCAAAAAGCCAGACAATCTTGTTTCTCAAAGTCTGAGAGTTTGGGTGATTTTTTTACATCAGGAAGAGGATTGTATTCTCTTCAGAGGACTTCTCCAAAAAAAGTAGTTAAAAAGCAACTTATATTGTGTTTTGTATACATATGTGTATGCACATATATTAGAAAACTATAATCTGCTTTTTATAACATCTTTTACAAAGAAATTCTGAAAGTGCTGGTGTGTCTGAATGTTCCCTCATCTTGATAGTGCACATCCTGCAATTTCCCGGGTCTTGCAATGCCTCTGCAACACAATTTGACTAAACCCAAATCTTGGAAAGCCATAGCACTTCTTGAAGTTTTTCAAACACAGACAACAGTGGCAACATCATTCCAAAGTGTCATTAGCAGACTGCAGATACACTTTCAAGATATATAAATACACTGGAACAGTACAAAGAAGACCAGGGCAGGGTCACCCATCTGCCACAACTGCAAGAAATGGATGGTACTAGACCTCATTGACGAAAAGGAGCAGGCACAGCAATGCAGACTTGCAGGGACAGTTTCCTGCTGCCGCTGGATGAGGATATGCCCCCAGACCAAATGAAATTTCCTCCATCGTGCTTGGCCGCATTCTGTTATCTGCTGAACACCATAGGACCCATAGGTAAGTTGACAAGCATCGTCATTGGATCTGTGATGAATGGTCAACTGTCCTCTTCCTGATGAGTCAGTTTGCAATCTCAAAATCACTGTGTCCTGACAGGCGTCAACAAGAAACACAGGAGAATCTTCGTTTCATGTGAGAAAGGGACACCACTTCTGTGGTGGTACAGGCATTGACGGACATACTGAGCTGCATGTCATCAGAAATGGATCGCTGACTGCTGTCAGATACCGAAATGAGGTCCTGCCCCTAATAGTGGTACCCTATGCAGGAGCATTTGGAAATAACTTTCTTCTCATGGACACAAGGCCTCGCCATGCGCATGTCATCAGCATGCTTCACTAGGCAAGAAGCAAACGCATTCACTGGCCTTCCCATTTTCCAGACCTGAATCCCTGTGAACATGTTTGGGATGTACTGGGAAGATATCTGTCAACGACTACAATATATGGAATGAACTTGATATATTTGGAATAAACTTTGATATATACTGAATTAACTTATACTGTATATTAAATGCACTTTGAAAATAAGATCATCAAAATAAAATTAAAAGTTGTTCAATTACACAAATGAGATGCAAACTCAATTATCATGTTTGACGTATTCATGAGGTGAGAGTGCCACACATTGACTGTTCAGTAGGGTGTATGGTATGGTCACCCAAGACTGCCTAAACGCACTGGCAGCGATGGGGCATGGACAGGATCAGATTCGTATTCATTTTGAAAGATTCCCTAATTACTGGGAGCAGTGTATATTGAATGAACACTGACATGCAGTTGTGCTCATAAGTCTATATACTTTGGCAGAATTTCATGATATTCCCAGGCATGGTGGGACTGGTTTCTGTTGATGAAGAAGTAGAGTGATACTCAGGTGGAGGAACATCTAAGTGTGTGGTGCTGGAGCTGGTACTGGAACATCAGCTCGGAGAGAAAAGTGTAAATGTAGTCATTTATTGGTTAGGAGCACATAGTCTATTAACAAATGAAACTCCGGCAGCATTAACTATAGCGGCATAGCTAGAAGGGGTAAAACCAGAAGGTAACACAGTAAGAGGCAACCCAAGCAGTCCCAGTCTTAATCTAATCAAAAACCTGCACAAATAAGAAAGTTTTTAGCCTAGACCTTTTTGAGAATTTGGAGAATGTGTATGAATGTATGAATCTCAAACTAAAGTGGGAAGTTTATTCCATAATTGAGGCGCCAAGTATGAGAAAGAATTTTGAAGAACCTTGTGAATGAAGTAAACGAGCTGGATTGCGCGTTCACTTAGATAATGTGGGGCCAGACCGGGTAGAGCTTTATACGTTACAAGAAGTATTTTATAATCAATTTAGAATTTAACTGGTAACCAGTGTAGAGCAGGAAAGAACACGACTGATATACATTTTTTATTTCTAGTTAGAACACGAGAAGATTTTAAGTTTATTTAGAGATTTACTAGAGCATCCAGCACGTAAAGTGTTATAATTATAAATGCATCAGCCAGTTTCTCCGCATCTTGAAAATAAAAAATATTTCAAAGTTCAGCTACATTACGTAACTGAAAGAAAGCAATTTATGTGATGTTAAGGGAAATATCTGAATCAAATGTAACACCTGAGATTTTTACAGCAACCATCTAGATTTAGGATATAAGTAGCCAAACTTTCTTTCACAGTCTTGGGTCCAACTAACAAAACCTCAGTCTTTTCAGAGTTAAGTAAAGGGAAATTAAATGACATTCAAATTTTTACTTCCTTAACACAATTCTCAATTTTCCTTATTGTAAGGTCGTCATTTGGTACAGCCATGTATCATCTGTATGAGCAGTCAATACTAATACCATGTTTACGAATAATTGAGCATGTACAGGGAGAGAAATAGTGGACCAGACCAGCACAGACCCCTGAGGGACACCGAGAGCATAGAACCTCGATTAGTATAGGATTTAAACCAAGAAAGTTCAAGTCCTTTAATACTTATAGTATTTTCTACCCTATTTAGTAAGATATCATGATCTTTAGTATCAAAAGGTGCATTTAAATCTAACAGAACAAGAAAAGGAACACATTCATTATCGGATCATATTAAAAGATAATTAAGTACCCTAATGAATACTGTTTCAGTACTATGATGAGACCTGAATCCTGACTGAAATGAAAACTGAAAACTAATTAGACAGGGTCAAGATTGGCTGGAAGACTGCAAATCAATCCTGCCATAAGACAATGGGCAATATTCCATGAGATGAGTGCAGCACTTTCCTGAGTGGGATGGACACTGTCTTGTCTTAAGAGGCAAGGCCTCAAAACTACTCCAGTTGTCTATAAAGCCCACATTGTTTTTAAAGCACCCCTTTGCTTTTTTTGTTTTGCTTTTTTGCATTTTGTAGAGGTTATTAGAGTTGCGAAGGCAATGTCAGATGCATTAGTGTGCTCTGACCCCATCCCAATGGTGACCACGCCTATAGCAGGTTTTGGTCGTTGAATGGCTGGTTGTCCAAGGAGTGCTCTAAAAACAATGTGCAGTGTTACTTAAATTTACTTACATTTACTTTGAATTTTAATTAATTGCAGACCGTATGTACCTTCCATATTTCATGTTGTCTGGTCAACATTTCATTTCATTTGTTAATAAACATCCATTCCTGCATTTCAGGTCTGTAACACATTCTTAAAACGTTGCAACAGGGGCAATTTTGAAATAGTAATTAATGAAAAAAACCTAAATAAGGATGTAATGTGAAACAAATTATGTCAACAGGTGATTACAATTATGAATTGGTATAAAATAATTATTCACAACTGCTTGAGGAGAAGCAAAATTAGTTTGTCAACATACTGTATGTGTGAGAAAGTTGAAGTGTTAAAAATAATGTTCCTCAAATAAATATAGAAAAGGATTTGAATATTTGGCCCTCTACAGTGCATAATATCATTAAACAATTCAAGGAATCTGGAAGAATTTCAGTGAATAAAGGGCAAAGATGAAAGCCTATGAAGCCTTGAATGCATAAATGGACAACCCGTAAAAACTAGAAAAAATGTATAATTTTATTATACATTTTTATACTAATATAACAGTATTATTACTGTGGTGAAAGTACGATTAAGGTACTGGACTATAGACCAGAAGGTCCAGGGTTCAAATACCACCTCTGCCGAGCTACCACAGTTGGGTCCCTGAGCAAGGCCCTTAACCCACAATTGCTGGGATTGTAAGACTATGATTTAATTACTATAATTACTATAATTTAGCAGTGCTTGTTTGCCAGCCCTTGAAACTCACCATTTGGGAAAGGTCATTGGGAAAGGTCTTACATAGTTCCAACACAGAAACACAAATGCCTGTCACCTGGTGGTTGGCAAATCGACGTTTGTTTGATTTACAGCAGGTCAGTAGAAATCCATTGTTACCAATGTCTGGCAGTTTAACCTTAACCCAACTTTTGTAGAGAAAGTTGTGAATGGAATATCATAGATATCTTATATACACACCTAATTAATCACATAGAGCTGAGACATAAACTTCATCAATAACATACCCTAGACAGGGCAATTCATTGCAAGGCATTGCCATTTGCAGCATCTTACAGCCGCACAACCTTTATTTTGTTCGTTTTTTAAATTATTATTATTGTTTTATTTTTGTTTGGTAATCTGAAAAACTGTCCCAATTTTCCGTTTGCCACAATGCGCTGCTCTGCCTGCAGTTAAAAGAAAAGGCCATAGATGGCAGTGGAAGACCATTAAAAATTGTTTAGAAGTCGCACTCTGGGCCTAGAGGAGGATCTAGGTTTCTTAAGGTGGACCAGAAGAGTTGTAGGAGAATAAAAGAGATTTCATGAAAAGCAGTAGAAGAATTTATAATGTTACTTTGTGGTCAGTGATTTCTAAACACATTTTCAAGCTCAGTCAGAATGTGCAATAGTAAATGTTCAAATATAGTGCAAAAGATTGTATATATATGAAAAAAGAAGGCACAAACAATGGTTTGATTTGTGTTTTACCAATAATAACATTTCAGACAACTACTAAATCATTAACCATCTATGTTATTTAAAAAAAAATTTGGTTGTGACTGCATTGGCATCTCTCTTCAGAAAACAGTAATGTCGAATTTTTTGAACCTTTCATTGTGTGTGGACATTTGTGCACGTGGGCACATACATGTGTATTATTGTGTGTGTGTGTGTGTGTGTGTGTGTGTGTGTGTGTGTGTGTGTGTGTGTGTGTGTGTGTGTGTGTGTGTGTGTGAAGTTTGAAGTTTGTTTTGCTGAGTTACTGGTCTGAGAATGTGCTGAGCTTTGAGTTTTTCAGACCATGTCGCAGTCAGTCAAGGGCACATTGTTAAACATGCTTGATGTGTATCAGTCCTTTAGTTCTCTGACAGTGGGCTAAACCTCTATAGGGCAGTGTCCTGCACTGTCTTTATTTCTGCAGAATTATAGAGAATTCAGAAGGGTTCACAAACTTTCAAGCACCAATGTAACTACAAATTAAGTCACTTATAAATCTAACTTTTATTTTAAGCCATCACATTTGTTAGCTTATTATTGCACTAAAACAACACACCACACAGAATACTGTCTGGAGACTCTGATTGATGCCGTCTTTAATCACAGGTTTGATAACTGACATTGACATTATCCACTAGTCAGGGTCGTGAGAAAACCGGTGACTAGAACACAGAGGCCAAGGCAGGAACAACCCTAGACATGGTGCCAGTCCATTCATAACGCTCACACAGTCACACACTTTGGAAGCACCAATGAACAGGAACGCCTTTAAAATGTGGGAGGAAACCGGAGTACCCGGAGTAAATCCACGCGGACACGGCCCAAGCCCAGAGTCAGGATCGAGCCAGTCATCTCGAAACTGTAAAGCAGCATTACTGACCTGAACCAACGTAAACCACATTTAAAACTAGGCCCCATTGTTTAAATCTAATATGCTCACCGGTCTGCATTTGATTCGGGTATACCTACAGTATTTCAAACCTTACGGGTTACCAGATCCGGTGAAGCATAACCCAAATATATGGCTCAGGGAATTTCTCTGACAGTGACAATAGTTTTTGGACCTAGTCCACATTTATTTGGCAGACACTTTGAATTGAAGCGATTTACAGAATCTCGTTTAGTCCATTACTGAATCTGTTCCAGGAATATGTGCTTGAATTAAGTTCTGTAGTTTAAGGTTATACACGGGGAAAGTGATTTCAGTACTCCCCTGCCAACCCACTTATAAACACACTGTTTCTTTTGTTTGTAGAACTCTGTCTTTTAGGGCCTCCTGGAGGTAGGACTAAAGCCTAGTGACTTTTTAAATGTACCCTCTAATTTGAAATACAGTTAATCTCCCAACCACTGTTGTTGAACCCCCAAATCCTTTTATTCTCCCTTGTGGTTGTTTGCACGACCAACTGACTGATCGTCCACTGGTTTTCCAATATTAATTCAGCAACTCTGTTTCCTTCACTGTGCACCCTTGGAAAGTGTCTATATAGGAAAATGAGTCCTCTGTGTGTATGTTGCCGGTAAACCCAAATGCTATTCCTTTTTGCTGTGCATTAACAAAGCGAATGTAAGAAGCTATGTAGAAAAGTCGCCTCTTAAGGCAAAGAGAAACCTTTGCCTCAGATTTTCTTGGTATTTGATCAGATTAAATTGGTTACTTGTATATTAAAGATGCGAAAACGTTCATAATTCTTAATGAACATTTATATATAGCAGGGGTTGATTTTTGTAGTGCTGGAGGATGGTCCCCACCTGACAGGATAAATCATCTCTGAAATATATATAGCCACTAAATGGCAAAAGTTTGGCGGCACCCAAAAATTCCACTAGTTATTCAAACGTGACTGTGACGTGACTTTTTGGCATTTCGCCAGGTGGCTGAAGGAGAGGTTGAGGTCTGTACAAATTTTCTATACAATCCAGCCATATTCTCAAAGTTGAGTTAAATCTCAACGGGCTACGTTCAAGGATCGCAGGGCAGAAAGTTAATGAACTGGCTTGATGGAAATAGAAACCAATGAATGCCACATCGAGAATCTCAGGACATCATTTTATATTAGAAACAAAAGGGAAATGACATATCTGAATACCCCAACAAGTAATGGGTGAGGGGGGCCTATCTTTTAATACATGTCCGGAAAATGTCCATCATCTTGAAAGCCACTATGTTAGATAACATGAAGCATTTCTCCAGAGATTCTAATGCGGGTTCCTAACGTCTGGATCCTGCACCTTCAGCTCTGTGTTCAGCACCAAGGACAGTACGCGGAACACGTCAAATAGCTGTGCATCACAGCCTATGTTCCCAGCTGTTGTTGCAGCTTCCTGTGTTGATAACTTTTAAACCACAAGAGATATTGTAAATCTTTTTTACTACATGACAACCTTCCCATTTGGAAAAAAAACCTGCCGTTGATCCAATATGTTGGCTTTGAAGATAGCCGGCCATGTTCCGGACATGAAAGATAAAAGATAGGCCCTCTTACCCATTACTTGCTGGGGTATTCAGATATGCCATTTTCCAGTTTGTTTCTGAAATAAAAGGGTGTGACTTTTGACTCGCCCTGTGTTATGAATGTGTTACAAATGAGTTTTTCGGACATATCAGAGGTCAATTATAAGAATGGATGCCCACAAACTGTATGCTGTATTTCGCGCACTAAGAATACTTGTTCACTCGTACCCTGTGAACTCTAGGATAGGATTATGACTCATATTTTCCCCCTCAATTGACTCACATGCTTTTTTTTCCCCCACATGCTTGTGTACTTGCATCTTGATGTTTTTTTTTGTCAAAGTGATCCGATTTAAAACACATTGATTAGACTGCATGTCATGTCTGTATACTGCTGGATACATATGGTGGTTGTTCCATCGCCTGGTGTGTGAGTGTGGTAGTCTTCCCCCATATTTCTTTCTCTCAATATCAACTTTTAATTGTCTTCAAGGCTGCCCAGTGAAGGAGAGGCCAGGTGCAGAACTAACAGCTTGAGGTGAGACATAACTGTCTACGCAGTGCCTGAATAGGTCCTTTTTTACTAGTGTAAAGATCAAAACCAGGTTTGCAGTTTGAACAAGTAGGGGCAGTGCACTAAATGTGTTTTTAAGTGAAAACCTTTTATTAAGCTTTTAACGGTCTTGACGACAAATTCTTTAAAATTACCCTACAAAATTGTTTCCCCCTCTAATTTCTTTAAATGCTGAAGTTCTGCGTAAACTTGCCGTTTTTTTTGTTTTGTTTACGGAAAATATGGTTTCGCTCAGCATTGACAGTTCCTAAGTAGCTGAAAAATGGCAAGCTAGTTTGTTTTTAACGTGAGAGTATTTATTCTGTCTAGAATTAAAATCTGGACAAAGCCAAAACATAAACCCGATGGACTGCTTCTAGTCTCAGTTGTGAAAGGTTTTCTTGTACTCTGAAGCATTAATTGACTTTTCAGAGTGGAACAGATCAGCATATTTGAAATCACACACGTTTGTTAGCATGCGCTTAATAATCAAATACCTGCAGAAAGACTGATTTGGTCAGTAAACCGATGAATGCCTTTACAAGCGCTAGGGTGATCGTATAATGGGAAACCTCCATGTTTACAGGACGGTAACTGGGCGGCACGGTGGCTCAATGGGTAGCACCGCCACCTCACAGCAAGAATGGCTGGGTCCTTTCTCTGTGGAGTCTGGGTGTCTGCCTGGGTTTACTTCGGTTTCCTCCCACAGTCCAAATGCATGCATTTTAGGTGTAATTGATTACTCTAAACTGGCATTGAATTGAGTGTGTGTGTATAAATAGTCCTGATATAACCTTGTGTGTGTCGCTGAGACGGCCACTGTTGCCGACAGCGACGTTAAGTAAACTAAATAAATAAACAAACAAACAAGACAATAATTGGATTTCTGCTCTGCACTTATCCAGTAATCTCAGTATGATGTAAAACTTTTAATTGTATTCATTAAACAACGACATTCTTAATTTCCTTGATGGTTTACTACAATTCAGTCTCTCCTCAAAATGTTCAGTTGCCATTTAGCTGCGTTTAATTCGGTGGTTGCCAGATAATTCTTGAAAACTACGCTGCAACAACAACAAACTCGTATTTATATAGCGCTTTTTACAAACTCGAGGCGCTTAAGCCAGAATCCAGAGCAAAGCAGTAGCCAACGCGCACCAGAATTGAATGCTACAGGTATATGAAAAAGAAATCCCCAAAAAAGTCAGCTCTCCTGATTATTAAGCACATGCTTCTCATAATTAAAGGTTCATAATCTTAAAAGGTTCAAACTTACAACTTGCTCACCTTCAGCACCTTAACTGCTACACCACCTCAGTGCTCCGGTGGCTTTTAACACATGATCTAGAAACAAAATCTTTAAGAGACAACCGTGTGGTCAAAGTTTTGGGTTTTGGATTTGTTTTTTCCACCTGGGATTGTAGATTGTCTCTCGTCAGCGTGATAATTGGCAAAATTCGACAATGGCCGGATTATTCTGTGTACAAAACACACTCAGTGCTCATAAGTTGTTTCTGTTTCATGGTGTTTGGTTCTCTCTTAAGGAGTGGATCTGGGGAACCAAAAGACGATGGGCGTGACTCTAAGCCACGATCGCTCAGGTTCACATGGAGCATGAAGACCACATCGTCTATGGAGCCGGGAGACATGATGCGGGAGATCCGCAAGGTGCTGGACGCCAACAACTGTGACTACGAGCAACGCGAGCGCTTCCTGCTCTTCTGCGTCCATGGCGACGCTCGGCAAGACAGCCTCGTCCAGTGGGAGATGGAAGTATGCAAGCTGCCCCGCCTCTCCCTCAACGGCGTCCGCTTCAAGCGCATCTCGGGCACCTCCATCGCCTTCAAGAACATCGCGTCCAAAATCGCCAATGAGCTGAAGCTGTGATCGGGCTTTCGAAACGAACTTAGGGAGCAAATGCGCAGAATGAGTTCTTGCTACGTTGATGTCTACATTCCCAGTTAGGTTGAGCACCATTTTGAGTTTACTGCTTTCTAAAGCTACTGCTGTATGGTTTGGCCAGTGGTATGAAAAAAAGGGAAAGGTATAAGTGACCTACCCCCATCCCCTCCCAAATCCTCACTCCCTCCTCTCCGCTCTACGGTCCCTTATGTACAGCCGTTCGGCATAACCATCTTTGCAATAATACGACAGACCCTGTGAGGGTCGACCAATTGGTGTTCCTTTTGGCAGAACTACCTTTGTAGGCTAAAGCAGAGACTTTCAACGCTACTTTTTCCACATGTACAGTTAAGATACAGAATGTTTTGTTGACTTGTTCATAGACTTGTATAATACAAGACTCTTTCAGCATATATATCGGACAGTGTTGTATAGTATTGAGTTCTGCACAGAAAATTTATGTTCAATATGTCTTTCTGTAATGTATTTAGGTTTTTTTTTTTTTTTTTTGCTTTGTAAACTCTAGGGGTTTTTTTTGCCTTCATCATGATTAAGGATTTGTTTCAATGTTTGTTCTTTTTAGGTTTTTTACTTTCCTGCAGGACATAGACAGACATGTCAGTTGCGAGTTACTGAATTGACAGTGTTTCATAAAGCGAGCTAAGCTGTGCACATCCCAAATGCATATTTTTTTTTAAATTCTGCATCCTCCTTCCCTAAGAAAAAGGATGTTTTGGTGTTCAAGATCCTTTCCATGTAATCTAATAAGGGATATTATGACTTCTGGTTTGGTTGTGGATAAAGCTATAGAACTGTAGCAGACATATCCCAAACGGGAAAAGGAATGGACCGGAGTTGGTCAGAGAGCAATTTTTAATTATTTATTTTTTTTCCCGTCATTTTATTTGAACATTTTTTTTTTTAAATTTCATCTTCTCCGGAGTTGTCCGTTTATTTATTACACTGTTTTTACACCACCTTTATTGAGCTGCTTTATTTTGAATTTTAGTACGTCATCCTTGTGCGAAAGCCGTAGGATGTAACATTTCGTTTTTGAAAGGCTACTTTAATAGAGTTCCTTTTGTAACTAGTGATGACGAGGATGTGTAAGACCACTTGCTGGAAGATTTGTACTTTGTTCTTTTGTACTGAGGTAATGAGGGTTAAATGTGCAATGCTTTTGTTTGTTGTATTGTTGTAATCCAGTAGAAAAAAGGTCCCAGACTGCACACTTTGCAAGGAGAGATAGGTGAGATTTTTTTTCTTTTCTTTTGTTTTGTTTTGTTTTGTATTTATGAGTGAGAGGATTTTTAGAACCGAGGTTTAAGCTGTGATCGGACATTTGGGAGTGTGGTTCATGTTCCATGTTATAACGGTACATTTCCTGAGCATGCTTGATTATGCTGCCTTAGTTGATGGAGCTGCTTGAAGGTTCTGGATAAGAAGCAGAAGATTAACCCTACTCCCAGCTGCACCATTATTTCCACTCATTTCACCACTCCCAGTCCCCCATAAATCATTTACCCAATGTAGTACTGTATCTCCATATTTCGGTAAAGTCTCATGGGTCATCAGGATTCAGTCTCTCTGGTGCGCATTAAAGCTTACTTGAAAGGTGTTTCCAAGCCAACAAGTCTGTTGTCTTCTTTTATGCTGTTCAAGAACTTGCTGCTGCCAAACAAGGTAAACAAATGTTTTTCTTATTATATGAAAGTGGCCACTTTTATTACCTTATTTCTACATTAATTGTCCATTTTATCTGTTTAACGTATAACCATATAGAAGCACTCAGTAATTCTACAATTGCAGACTGTAGTCCATCTGCTTCTCCACATGCTTCGTTTATTTTTTCAATTCTTTTTAATTGTGTTCTTTAATACTCTCACAGGTCCAGTTCAGGTCCGGTAATGTTTGGGTGGTGGATCATTCTCAGCAGGTAGAGATGTGTTAGTGTGTGTTATGCTGGCATGAGTGGATCAGACAGCAGTGCTTTTGGAGTTTTTTTAAACACCTTAATGTCACTACTGTACTGGAAATAGACCACCTACCCTAAAGGTTTAGTCGTCAGCATCAGTGTCCTATGAGCATGAAACAACAGATGAGCTACTGTCTCTGACTGATCTGCAAGCTGGAGCAATATTATTTAAATGCCATTTACGTCCAACCTAAATGTGCTTTGTCTCAATATGAGTAAGGAGTGAAGAGCGAGGTAAGCTTGTTGTCACAGGACCTCTCCCTCATACAAACATATCTAACTTCTGATGCACCTGCTTCATTCTACAGACGTGGAGCTGTATAGAAATACGTTTAAATGTCACAAGCTACTATACTATACTACAATACTATTGATATGACTTTTCAGAATATTGCCCAAAATACACTTGAACTACAGCAATTTAGTTTTTGTATGTTTTTAGCATGTAGTAGAAAACAATGAAATGTATACATTTTGTGGTGTTTCTTTTAACTTCACAATGCAACGGCCTTCCCATTCCTGTCAAAAAATAACGATCTGATTGGTTGGCTTTTCTCCCTAGTAGAGAACGGCTGGAGAATTTTAAGATGAGATAACATAACACCTGAAAAACTTTGCATGGAAACTGAAACAATGGTATCATTACCAATTGGTAGATTATTTACCATCCACTTTTTGGAATGTGTTGCAGGTCTGAAATGCAAGAATTGATATTTATTAACAACCGTAATTAGTTGACCAGATAAAAAAATAATAGTAAATTTTTTTTGTTTGTTTATTCTGTCTGCAATGAAATAAAAGGCAATGTAAATGCAAGGAACGCTGGGGTTCAACATCAAACGACGTGAACACTTGCCCAATGGATTTTAGTGCGAGACAAGCCAGAATCAGCATCTCAAAAACTGCCAACCTTGTGGGGTTTTCTTATGCAATGGTGTGGATGGGGGAAAGCATCTGGAGAAAGGGGATCCGAGAAGGATGTCAAGAAACATTTTGAATGTGCATTATCAATTAGAATAATCAATTGGATTTAGGTCCACGATATAGCAAATTGCATCCAAATACAACACTGGTGCTCCAACTAGCCTGTCCAAACGCACAACTCATTGTTCATTAACATAGATGGACTATAACAACACGTGTTTTTGAGTGTGACGCAAGACTCCAGTGGGCAAAAGCACAAAGTATTAATCACTGAGCCATTGGGGAAACATTGCCTTGTCAGATGATGCCAGATTTCTGCTCCACCATGCTGATAGGAGGGTAAGAATATGGCTGCAAACTGCATGAATCGATCACTTCTTGTCAGATGACCCCAGTTCCGGCGGGTGGACGTGGATTGATGTGTGAGGAATGTTTATGTACTATGTAGATCTATTGTCAGTACGGCTTAGCTAAGCATTGTATCGACCAAGTTTTCATCTCTTCGCGGCAGCTGTTTAGACACAAGTGTCATGGATACCAAAGATACCTCCAGTGACGTTTAGAACCAAGAACAACGCAAACCCATGCATGAGCAAGGTAAACATACACTGCTCACAAAAACATTGGATATTTCATCTAAAAATAGGTGCGTGAAATGTGACTCGTTTTATAGAATTACACCTTATTACTGTTAGTGGGTAATGTATGCGGGATGCCCCCTAGTGGCCAGATTGGATAACTGAAAGTGTGGGTCCCTAAATCTGGTACCACTGGCATGTTAACGTAGATTAAATGCCCACCCCCACCACAAGTCTTTACATGTAATGCTATTAAATGTCGCATTACGTTCCATCAAAGCATAGGTGTTAGAAGTACGCCAGTTCTTTACTTAAAAGCACTACTAAGCAGGTAAAAAATATTAGAAGTATGGCTATTTTAGGCTACTTCAATACCAAAATGTACAGTATGTAATCATTTCTAACTGATTTTTTTGGAAATTATTGCAATGAGCATGCATCAAAGCTTTTTTTCTGCTTCGGTTTTCAAATCCATTTCGTCACTGAGCCCAAAATCATGGCTTCTTTAACAACAATGCCTTCAATAACACCTTGTAACAACTCATGAATTGTGTTAGCCACAACTGGGATCAATTTAAAACATATAAATCTAACAAGTCAACAGTAACAAGTCGATAAATTCAAAATATAGTTTTTTAATCAGTCCATACATTAATAGGCCAGCAGTGGAGACATTGGCTGCAACTTCCAAAAATATAATTTTAAGTGTTAACAGGCAACTTGGTTAATGCTTTCTGTTAGGATACAACATGAAAATATGTATTTACTCTTTGTGTAAGAACAAACTTCTTTTGTCCTTTAGTTGAAGCCCCTGCTCTACTTCTGTGCAGGAACCAGGTCATCAATACCCGCGTCATCCTCCAGTCTCTTCTCAATTCTGATGAGAAGATTCACGCCATCCACCACTAACTGAGTAAACTCCACTTCTGTGAGGCCAATGGTTTGTTGGTTACTTATTTTGTACATTCCCGTTGAGTCTGCTTAGAGAAAGAAATTTTTTTTTGGCTTTGTGTTTCCACTGTTTCTAATAGGACTAAATAATGAGTCAAAAACGTCGCAAGCAGGCAAAAATGTTTCGCTTTTCTGCCCAATTCTTATATTCATTCTTCATTTAAGTCTAATTCCAGTTCTTATTCTGGAATGTGCCAGTGTTTCTCTGCGTGTAAAACACAAAATGTCACATGTGATCTTTCCAAATGTTCTATATACATTTATTTAAAGTGGGCGATTCCTGTTTTAAATCTACGGCATATTCAGTGTAGGTAAAATGCCCCCAGAACATTCGGGAGTGTCCCTTATCCTGCTTATAATGCTGAAGGGGATCCTTCAAGTGATATATTTCGAAAAGTGGCAAATCCACGATACATCTGCAGATTAGTTGTGAAGGTTTTCGACCAAGTGTTTAGGACTTCCCCTCATTAATAAGCATTAGAAAGTTTGTAGCAATTTATTACTAGTTTTACCCCTAGGAATTCCTACCTATTGGGCCTGTACAATGCCTGAACTAGAAAGAAAGCACTGCTGGGATTCACACCCAAATCACCACAGTGGTGGGCCAGCAAATGGTCACCTGTACCATTCTAAATATGAAATGGTGTAAATATATAACATCTTACAAGATGAACGTCTCAAAATATCTAAATAGCTTGTTGCTGAATACCTGCTTCCTCCATGCAAAGCCGTAGTCTGTCCAGAATGTCGTTCAGATGTTTGTGTTTTGGCAGATGTTCCAGCATAACCGTGACACTGGCCTTTAGTCCAGTACCAACCTCTGCAGGTGAACTCACCACCCAGCCCAGGTGAGGTTTCCAGATAAATGGGTGTCTCAACTTTTTATAAATTTCCTCCAGCTGAAATAATTGAATTTAATAACTTAATTAAAAAAAAATAAGCAGTCTCAGTTAAGAATGTCACCGTATTAGAGTGTATTATTACCTTAAATAGATTGATGCAAATGGATGCAAAGGCCTCCTGGAGGTTGGCATCGCTTCTAGAAGACACCAGTTTTAGATGATCCTCCATGTTAACCCAAACTGCCAGAGTTCCATCCTGGCTTATCCTGTTAGACACATATGGACTTAAAGTCATGCAGAACAAATAAGGATTTGTACCTATACCTACTTAATATTACTGAATGTCCATCTTAATCCGCGTCTAAACTTGCAATACAATAGTTCCTTTATCATGACTGCTTTGTTTAGTTTCTGTACCGTGACTACTCTAAAGGTAAAACCAAGACAAATTTGGTGTTCAAAATGTGAATTTACCATAGGGCCCGTGAATCAGGCCAATCACGAGCCACGCCGGTCTTCATTAACACGGGTGGTGGTGAGTCCATGATAAGCCCTTTGTTTTCTGTTTCTTTGTTCAGCTCATCCGTAGAATAAAGCTTGCCTGGAAACTCCTTGCCAAGTTGGTCCAGAGCTGCAAAACCAACCATAGTAAATCAGCAGGCTGGTGGTGGTGGTGTAATGAAATGGAAGATATTTTCTTGGCACGTTTTCCAAGCATGACTCTTTACACACGTGTATATCTGTCTCTCTGTCTGCTGGTTTTGTTGTCTTGCAGCATGACCCAAGTTCTAAAGGTTTACTAATGTGATGGGTTCTAGGTTATCACCCCCTACCTGAAGGGAGCATTTTTCTCTTTGTTTTTTTTTTTTTGGTCTTTGGTTACAGTCATCCACAAAACATTTTACCAGTAGCCTTGTGGCTCGTCCACATTATTTTACCAAACTTCTTTTGAGGAGCGAAGAGGTGTTCTTTTGAGGAGAGGAGGTGAGTGAAGCCGTTAGATACTTAGGAGGACTCTGGTTTCCTTTGTAACCCCACATATTTTTACATGCCCACTCCTATGGAGGGTATTAAATTTCCTCCATTTGTACACAATCTTCCTGACTGTGCATTAATGGAGTCCAGGCTTTTTATAGATGATTTTCGAATCTTTTCCAGCCTAAAAAGTATCAACAACTAGTTTTCAGTGGTCCTCAGGAACCTCCTTAGTTATGTCATGTCATGTTATGCTTTCACAAGCATAAGATGAGTGGGTCTCTTTTTTTTTAAACATGACTCAATAAGTGTCCAAAATTATATTTTAGACAGGGTCTGTATCAGTACTTTGGATATTTGGGCTCAAAAACCAGATTTGAATGAGAGAAGTTTTCATATTGATAGTTTGAATTAAGACTGAATTCAGGGAGATTTCTGTAAGAGGGATGTCTCTCTGAAGTTTTTCGGAACTTACACTTCTGTTGTCATTTCATCATAATGACTGTGAAAAATAGCACATACCCACACACCTTTCCAGTAAACTGTAAGCTCACACATCAACCTAAGGTGTCAACAACCTGAAATTGTGTTCCGTAAAAATACAAACAAACACTTTCACCTCCTCCTCGTACGCGCGTATTTCAGAATATACCAGTAGCCTAACGAAATTGCAAAGACAAAAACACACCAGATGTTGACTGTACAAAGCTGAATATTGAGTTTGTAATGTTGTTGCAGTTTGGAGGGCTGGAGGCATCCCCTTGGCAACATTTCACCACAATCCACACACTGCAGTCGATACACCTATTTGATCCGTTGATGTATAAAGGGGTTGTAGAGTAGGTGTGGGAAACAAGCAGGAGCTACATCTGACACTCATCATAAGCTGTTTAAAATGAGCATCACTTAATGAGTAATATTATGTTCAGCTCCTTTTTGGTTGATATGAAAACCTCCAGTCACATTAGCTTTTTGTTGAAACATGCTGCTGTCAGGCTGGTCTGTCTGTAAAAGTGATTGTGATAGGAGTAAATAACAAGTTAAATACAGAGATCATTTTTAACACATTTGTGAATTCTTATTTATGTTTTTGAAGATTAAACAGTAATTAATACAAACTGTAATTTATTTGCTCTACCATTATACATTATCAGGGTAGTTTTGTGAGTGATCCTTAGGAGAAGTGCAGATAATGGAATCCAATCATTGCCCATAAACCTCCGTTATGAGGGAGTTATGAATAAATACAGCTCTGGAAAAAATTGAGAGACCACTGCATGTTCTCTGGTTTTACTTTTGCAGGTAGTTTATGTGTTTGAATGAAATGAAGTGGATTTATTCGATAAACTACTGACGAATTCGAAATAAAATTTGTCAAGTTCAGAAATCTATATTTCAGTCACAGATCAGATGTGTTTTGTACTTTTCCTCACAGTAAAATTGCCAAGGAAAACCACGAAGTGGCCAAATTACAATTTTAAAAAAATCATAGTAGAAAATTTAGAGTATTTTAACTGGGTTGGTTCAATTGATCACCTAATCAGTATTTCATTACGGAGAATGAGTGGTGTCTCTGTTCGTCAGATAGTGGAACGGAAATGCTGCCATACATGTAGATATACTAAGAAAATACTGATAAGAAAATGTGGAACGTCATCTTAATTTTACAGAGCTGTAGGTTTTCCTTCTTACCATCTGTGTAGAGAGAAGCAAGTCAAATGTATCGTTGTGGTAATCACTCATACACTACAGATGGCTGATAGCGATCTGTTAAAGTGGTCTGCATTAAAGAAAATAATTAGTGCAGTACCCTTTTTGGCCAGTTTGAGGAGACTCCTTCTCTCGCCTCTACTACAGTGTGTGGGGAAGCTGTAGTCCTCTATGCAGCGGGAAGCACTGACTTCACAGCTCACAGCATACGCTCTGTCAAAGTTATCACCTCCCTGCACACACACACACACACACACACACACACACACACATACACACACACACACATACACACACACACACACATACAGGCAGAAAGACGAACAGACAGACAAACAGACACACACACACACAGGCAGAAAGACGAACAGACAGACAAACACACAGACAGACAGACGAGCAGACAGACAAACACACTCACACATACACACACACACAGACAGACAGACAGACAGACAGGCAGACACACGCACAGACAAACAGACAGACTCACACATACACACAGACAGACAGACAAACACACTCACACATACACACACACACACACATGCACAGACACACACGCACAGTCAGACAAACAGACACAAACAAGCACACGCACGCATGGAAAAGACAGACAAACACACAAACAGACAAACAGACACATAAACAAACAAACAAACAAAAAACAGACACGGTCACCAAACTCCATAATAGTATTGGAATACATTGATGAAGTCAGCACTCACCTTTAGGTTATCATAATTGAAGTCACTGTGTTGCGTAATGTGACTGGCCACCTTGTAGCCATGATAGGCTTGAATAATGCGGTCAAAAAAGTCACAGAAAAGAATGTAGGATTGGGCATCGCCAGCTACACAACCTGCTGTTAAGGGCCCATTTCCAGTTCCTGTATGACAGAGAGAAATGTGTTTTCATACAAAGACTAGAGGAGATGTTGCTATTATATACGGTAGTTTTGTGCTTGTTACATAGGAAATAAATGTACTGTGAATTGGCAGGAGAACCATGAAGTGGCCAAATTACCAGCAAAACCCTTAGTAGAACTGTGAAATAATTTATAGTTAGTTCATAGTCAACCAAGTTTACATTTGTGCTATAAAACTTGACAGTGGAACCATGGAGTGGCCAAATTACCATCAAAAATTCATAGTACAACTGTGAAGCTTATGGACAAACTGTGAAAGTTCCCTTTAAAACTGTCAAACAGTACATTCTTTCCTGGGAGTAGATACGGTCATCCAATAGAATTGTAAATGCTATGCCATGGAAGCTGCTTTGAACTGCTGGCTGTGCATAAATTAAGTCCCGTAAACAAAAAATAGATTCAATGATTTAACACTAAAGTGGGTGTTACACTGCCATGAATTAGAAATTAAGAACAAAATAACGCTACATTTGTAATTAATGTCATTCATTTTGCCTATGACAATGTGACTGATGCCTTTGCTTTAGTGCTCGATTATGTTCTTTTGTTGACGTCCATTATGCGTGGCATCGATGTCCATTCTTTTATGTGAAAAAACTCAAGGACACTGATCTGGCCGAAAGTGTTAGCTGCTCCAGATTTTGGAGAGATCCCAGGGCATCAAGGGAAATGTAGTTTATGTAGTGAAGTTGGGTGCATGTCCCATAGCTCTGCTCAGCAGTCCAGGATAACATCAACGATGTGATGTTATCACTGTCATGTTAACACTGATTTTAGTGGGGCGCTGCAACATTTTACTTTTCCTGAAAACTCAATAAGTAAATGCTGAAGTATAATATTTCTAACTTAGTTATTTAAATGAATTCTCTATATCTACATTTAAGATTTGTGTGATCATGTTTTGGGACACGTTTATGCAGAAATATTTTCAATTCTATTTAGAAGCTTCCCAGTTCACTCTACATTCTTGTCTATTGTCATTATCATGTCATCATTAACCGCGGTGGCCTAGTGGTTAAAGTACTGCACTATGGATCAGAAGGTCCAGGGTTTAACTTCCACCTCCGCCACAGTTGGGACCCTGAGAAAGGCCCTTAACCCACAATTGCTTGGATTGTAATACTGTATGAATTGTAAGTTTCTATAGATAAGGACATCCGCTAAATGTGTAAATGTAACTAATTTACCACGGCAAGTCGACTTGCAACATGCTAATTAGGTGAACGTTGACTATACCAGTAATATAGCTTAGCTAGTTATGAGTCATTTTTCCTTCTCAACATTAGTGCTGATCTAAGTGTGATTTTTCCGATATGTTCAGAGCTTTTTTGACTGTAGCCAACCAGTGACTGGTTTGAGCAACAACTGGTACTGATATACTATATTCAGCTCACTTTTTACTACCTGCTATCACAGGTGCTGATAAGATTAACTCTGAATACCAGCAGTGTTACCAACAAAACAGCTAAACATAGCCATGATATAATAAT